>JAREIS010000636.1:0-85591 GCA_030060385.1 Muscicapa striata striata
CTTTATTTTATTTTATTTTATTTTATTTTATTTTATTTTATTTCATTTCATTTCA
The DNA here is from genome assembly GCA_030060385.1 of Muscicapa striata striata. Taxonomy (NCBI): domain Eukaryota; kingdom Metazoa; phylum Chordata; class Aves; order Passeriformes; family Muscicapidae; genus Muscicapa; species Muscicapa striata. The sequence goes on from JAREIS010000636.1 coordinate 56, forward strand.
TTTCATTTCATTTCATTTCATTTCATTTCATTTCATTTCATTTTTTAATTTATTTTATTTTATTTTATTTTATTTACCTTGGATTTTATAAAAATCTGCCAATGAACAATTCCAATTTTCCCTGCCCAGGGGGTTGAGAATTCCAATTTTCCCTGTTGTTTTATCCTCCTGGAATTGAGGAATTCCAATTTTCCCAGCCTTTTATCTCTCTGGGACTGAGAATTCCCAATTTTTCCATTTCCCCACTTGATTTGAGAAATTGATTTTTTTTTTTTTTTTTTTTAACGTGGAATGGATTTTTCCCCAAAATTCCCAAAATTCCAAATATCAGGGAATGGATGAGGAGGGGTGGGAAGGAGAATTTCAGAGTGAGGGAATTCCAGAATTTTCTGTGGAATTGTCCCCAGGACTGGGAATGTCCTAAATCCTGGGAATGTCCTTGGCTTTGGGATTGTCCCTGATCCTGGAATTGTCCCCAAAACTGGGATTGTCCCCAAATCTGGGATTGTCCCTGATCCTGGGATTTGTCCCCAGGACTGGGATTTGTCCCCAAATCTCAGGTTGCAGGACCTGATCCTGGGATTGTTCTTAATTCCAGGATTGTCCCCAAATCTGGGATTGTCCCTGATCCTGTTTGGGATTGCAGAACTGGGATTGTCCCCAGGAATGGAATTGTCCCCAGGATGGAATGTCCTCAATCCCAGGATTGTCCCCAAGCCTGGAATTGTCCCCAGATCTGGGATGGCAGGACAGGGACTGTCCCTGATCCTGGGGTTGTTCTTAATTTCAGGATTGTTTTTAATCCTGGGATTGTCCCCAGGACTGGGACTGTCCCTAGAATTGGGAGTGTCCCCAGGACCAGGATTTGTCCCCAGGGCTGGGATTTGTCCCCAAATCTGAGGTTGCAGATTGAGATTTGTCCCCAGGATGGAATGTCCTCAATCCCAGGATTGTCCCCAAGCCTGGAATTGTCCCCAGCTCTGGGATGGCAGGACAGGGATTGTCCCCAAAATGGATTGTCCCAAATCTGGGATGGCAGGACTGGGACTGTCCCTGATCCTGGAATGTCCCTTCATTCCCGGATTGTCCCCAGGCTGGGAATGTCCCCAACCCCAAACTGTCCCCAATCCCTGGAATTCTCCTCCCTCCAACAACTGTCCCCAGTCCCAGAATTGTCCCAAATCCCTGGAATTGTCCCAAATCCCTGGAATTGTCCCCAGCCCCAGAATTGTCCCCAATCCCTGGAATTGTCCCCAACCCCAGAATTGTCCCCAACCCCAGAATTGTCCCCAATCCCTGGAATTGTCCCCAAGCCCAGAATTGTCCCCAAGCCCAGAACTGTCCCCGGGATCACCCCGGTTTGTTCCCCCTGTGCCCTTGAACAGCTCTGGCTCCTCATTAACACCTCATTAATAGCTAATTAATAGCTCATTACCAGCCAATTCATATCCAATTAATAACTAATTAACCAAAAAATGACCCACGAATAGCTCATTAATAACCAATTATTGGCCCATTAATCAATAACTAATTAATAGCTCATTATCAATCAATTGATGTCCAGTTAATACATCATTAATAACCAACTAATAACTCATTAATAGCCAATTAATGGCTCTAATAGCTCATTACTAACCAGTTATTAGCTGATTACTAATTAATAGCCAATTAATATCCACTTGAGAAATCATTAATAGCTAATTAATATCCAATCAATAACCAGTTATTATCCAATGAATAACCCCATTATTGCCAATCACTAGCCAATTAACATACAATTAATAATCAATAATGAATCAATACCAATTAATAAAATTAATAACTGATTAAGGCCCAATTAATAGCAATCAATCAAAATTAATAGCTAATTATGAGCCAAGTAAGAAGCAATTAATGTCAATCAGTAAAATTAATAACAGATAATGAGCCAATTAATAAACAATTAATGGCTCAATAATTACCAGTTAATGTCCAGTTCATGTCTGGTTACAAATAAATTAACACGAAATTAATAACTAATTAACACCAAATAACAACGAATTAACACCCAATTAATAACTGATTAGCACCCAATTAATTACTAATTATAACCTGATAAAGAACTGATTATTATCTAGTTAATAACCAATTCATATGGAAATAATAACTCATTAAGAGCTAATTAAAGCCCCCTCATCAGCAGCTCCTCTTTCCCTGCAGATCCCGAAATTCCCCCAGAATTGAATCCATAAAATCCCGAAAAAATCCTTTAAAATCCCAAAAAAAATCCCGAAAAATCCTTTAAAAATTCCTTAAAAAATCCCTAAAAATTCCTAAAAAATCCCTAAAACTTCCTAAAAAATCCCTGAAAAATCCCTAAAATCCCGAAATTCCCAGGGATTCCCATCCTCCTCCAAGCCAGGTTTCATTTTGGCCTTCCCCACCCTCACTTTCCCAAAATTCCTGATTTTTTCCCCTGGATAATCCTGGAATTCTGAGGGGATTTCCTCCTTTTTTAGGGAATTCTGCAGCCATGGACATCGAGGACTGCAACGCCCGATCCTACATCACTGGTGAGCATTTCAACTGGAGTTTTCCCAGATTTTTCCCAGAATTTTCCCAGATTTCTCCTGGATTTTTTTTCCCCTAGATTTTTCCAATATTTTCCCCAGATTTTCCCGGATTTTTCCCAGATTTTCCCGGATTTTTCCGGGATTTTCCCCGGATTTTTCCCAGATTTTTCCCAGAATTTTCCCAGAATTTTCCTAGATTTCTCCTGGATTTTTCCTCCCAACTTTTTCCCAATTTTTTTTCCCTGATTTTCCCCCAGTTTTTCTACAGCTTTTTTCCAGATTTTTCCCCAGCTTTTTTTCCAGATTTTTCCCAGTTTTTTCCCTGATTTTTCCCGGATTTTTCCCAATTTTTTTCCCAGATTTTTCCTGGATTTCCCCATCTTTTTCCCAGATTTTTCCCATTTTTTTCCCAGATTTTTCCCCACATTTTCCTGTATTTTCTGGGCCAGATTTCAGATCTCTTTCCCTTCCTGGATTTTCCTGGATTTTTCCTAGATTTTTCCTGGATTTTCCCAACTATTTCCCAGATTTTTTCCTGTTTTTTTTTTTCCCAGATTTTTCCCAAGTTTTTCCCAGATTTTTCCTGGATTTTCCCCAGCTTTTTCCTGGATTTTTTACTGATTTTTTCCCAGATTTTTCCCCAGATTATTCCCAGCTTTTTCCCAGATTTTCCCCCAGATTTTTTCCCAGCTTTTTATCCAGATTTTTCCCATCTTTTCCCCAGATTTTTCCTGGATTTTTCCCATATATTTCCTGGATTTTCCTCAGATTTTTCCAGGATTTTCCCTGGATTTTTGAGGCTGGGTTTGGGATCTCAGCCCCTTCTTGCCCCGGCCCAAATTTTTTCCTGGATTTTTCCCAGAATTTTCTCACATTTCCCCTGGATTTTTTTCCCCACATTTTCCCTGAATATTCTGCACATTTTCCCCCAGATTTTTCCTGGATTTTCCACACATTTGTCCTGAATTTTCCACACATTTTCCCCATATTTTTCCCAGATTTTTTGGGGCTGGATTTGAGATCCCAGCCCCTTCCTTCCCCTTCTCACCTTTTTCCTGAATTTTTTCCCGATTTTTCCCCAGATTTTTTAGATCTCACCCTCTTCCCATATTTCCTCCCAATTTTTCCCAGATTTTTTAAGGATTCCCAGTGGATCCAGAGAGAATTTGAATATTCCACCCCCAAAACCCCAGGAGCAGAAATTCCTGAATTTTTCCACCTTTCCCCACAATTTCCAAAGCTTGAGGGCTGGAAAATCCCCAGGGGAATTTTTCCAGGGCTGAGAAAAGCTGGGAATTTGAGGCCAAGGGTGGGAAATTCCCACTTGGATCGGGGCTGGAATTTCCAGGAGGGGCGGGAATGGTTCAAATTCCAGCCTGGCAGGAGGGAAGGGAAGGGAGGGGATGAGATCCAGGAAAATTCCATGAGGGAGAAGCTTGGAATGTTCCCAGGGAAGTCTGGAATGTTCCCAGGGCTGGGCTGGAATTGCCCCGCAGGGATTGGGAGGGAGGGAGGAGGGGGGAGGGGAATTTTCCAGCTTTGGAATCATCCCGGGGGTGCTGATCAAAAAAAAAAAAAAAAGGCTTTGGATCCAAAATCCTGATTTGGGGGGGAGTTTGTGAATTCCTGGATCCAAAATCCTGATTTGGGAGGGAGTTTGTGAATTCCTGGATCCAAAATCCTGATTTGGGAGGGAGTTTGTGAATTCCTGGATCCATCCCCGCTCTCCCTTCCCACATTCCCAAATTAATTCCCAAATTCCCTCCCCTCTCCCTCCTCCCCCTCAGCTCCTCTCGGTGCAATTCCCACTCCCTGAATTTTGGGAATGCTCCATTTCTCCCTGAAAAATTTGGGATTCCAAACCCTGCTCTCCCTTCCTTCCCAAATTCCCTCTCCTCTCCCTCCTCCCATTCCTGGCTCTCATTCCAGGCTCCATTCCCACTCCCTGATTTTTGGGAATGCTCCATTTCTCATCCCCATCCCACTAAAATTTGGGATCCCGCTGAAATCTGGGATCCAAACCCTGATCTCCCTCCCTTCCCAAATAATTCCCACATTCCCAAATTCCCACCCCTCTCCCTCCTCCTCCTCCCTCCCCCACTCCCGGGGCAGTTCCCGCTGGAATTCCCAGTTCCATTCCCAGTTCCTGCTTTTGGCCAGGACCAATCCCACTAAAATCTGGGATCCCGCCCTCCCTCCTCCCTTCCCACATTCCCACATTCCCACATTCCCACATTCCCACATTCCCACATTCCCACATTCCCACATTCCCACATTCCCACATTCCCACCCCTCTCCCTCCTCCTCCCTCCCATTCCCGGAGCAATTCCCGGCTCCATTCCCAGTTCCTGCTTTTGGGAATGTCTCGTTTCTCCCTCTGCTCTCCCAATCCCACTAAAATTTGGGATCTTTCCCACATTCCCACCCCTCTCCCTCCTTCCCTCTCCCATTCCCGGCTCCATTCCCACTTCCCAGCTTTTGCCAGTGCCCCATTTCTCATTCCCATCCCGCTGGAATTCTGGGATCCTCCTAAAATCTGGGATCCCACGCTTGCTGTGAGCCATTCCCACATTCCAGTCCCACATTCCCACATTCCAACCCCTCCCTCTCCCATTCCCGGGGCGATTCCCGGCTCCATTCCCAGTTCTTGCCTTTTGGGAATGTCCCATTTCTCTCTCTCCCCATTAAAATTTTGGGATCTCACTAAAATCTGGGATCCCTCCCCCCTGTTCCCCCATTCCCATCCCTCCTCCTCCCTCTCCCACTCCCGGGGCAGTTCCCGCTGGAATTCCCAGTTCCATTCCCAGTTCCTGCTTTTGGCCAGGACCAATCCCACTAAAATCTGGGATCCCGCCCTCCCGCCTCCCTTCCCACATTCCCCCATTCCCCCATTCCCACATTCCCCCATTCCCACATTCCCACATTCCCACATTCCCACATTTCCATTCCCACATTCCAACCCCTCCCTCTCCCATTCCCGGGGCAATTCCCGCTGGAATTCCCAGTTCCATTCCCAGTTCCTGCTTTTGGCCAGGACCAATCCCACTAAAATCTGGGATCCCACGCTTGCTGGGAGCCATTCCCACATTCCAACCCTTCATTCCCACATTCCAACCCCTCCCTCTCCCAATTCCCGGCTCCATTCCCACTTCCCAGCTTTTGCCATTTCTCATTCCTATCCCGCTGAAATTCTGGGATCCCACTTCAAAATCTGGGATCCCACTAAAATCTGGGATCCCTCCCCCCCTCTTCCCCCATTCCCATCCCTCCTCCTCCTCCTCCCTGTGCCATTCCTGAGCTGGATTTTCCCTGGATTCCAGGAATCTGCTCTTCCTGGAAGGTGAGCGGCTGCGTGCGCCCCGCCAGCGCCGCCCTGCGCCCCGCCGGGATCCCGCGCTGCTTCCCGGGAATCCCGATCCAGGGATCTCCGGGATTCCTCCCGCAAGGTACGCAACAATTCCCATTTAAAAAAAGAAAAAAAAAATCGGCAAAATCTGATTTTTTTTTTTCCATGAGAATTCAACTCCTGGGTGTGTGGGAAAAAAAAAAAAAAAAAGCGCCGCCGCTTGAGCTGGGAGGGGATTGAAGGGAAGGGATTTCAGGAATTCCCGGCTGGAATGAGGGAGGAGGGAAAAGCGGGAGAGCTTTGGCCACTCCCCGAGGTGGGATTTAGGGATTTAGGGATTTGGGAGGAGCCGGAGATTCCCGGAGCGCCTCCGGGATTTGGGGATTTGGAGCTGCTGGAATTGTCGGGGTTGGGAGCGCGGAGCGAGCGGGCAGCGGGATGAGGCTCCAGGAGATTCCCAAAGGTCGGTCCCGGGGAATTTTTTTTTTTTGTTTGTTTTTTTGGGATTTGCCCCCTTGATGGAATTTTGGGATCCTGGAATTCTCTTTTTTCCATGAGAAAAAAACCCCTCGGAGTTGGGTTTGAGCCGGGTGGGATCGGGATGAGACTCCAGGATCATCCCAAGGGTTGTTCCCAGGGATTTTTGGGATTTGGGATTTGTCCCTGGAAGGGATTTAGGGATCCTGGGATGGAATTTAGGGATCCTGGAATTCCTTTTTTTCCGTGGGAAAAACCCTCGGGGTTGGATCTGAGCCAGGTGGGATCAGAGCACCCAGGGGTCGCTCTTGTCCCACTCCAGGGGATTTGGGATTTGAGATTTAGGATTTGCCCCTGGAATAGCCCTGGAAGGGATTTAGGGATCCTGGAATGGAATTTTGGGATCCTGGAATGGAATTTTGGGAACCTGGAATTCCCTTTTTCCATGAGAAAAAAAACCCCTCAGAGTTGGGTTTGAGCCGGGTGGGATCGGGATGAGGCTCCGGGATCCCTCTTGTTCCACTCTGAGGGATTTGGGATTTGGGATTTGCTCCTGGAAGGGATTTAGGGATCCTGGGATGGAATTTAGGGATCCTGAAATTCCCTTTTTTCCATGGGAACAACCCTCGGGGTTGGATCTGAGCTGGGTGGGATCAGGGCACCCAGGGGTCGCTCTTGTCCCACTCCAGGGGATTTGGGATTTTTGGGATTTGGGATTTTTGGGATTTGGGATTTGGGATTTTGGGATTTGGGATTTGCCTCTGGAGTAGCTCTGGATGGAATTTTAGGATCCTGGAATTCTCTTTTTTTCCATGAGAAAAACCCCTCAGAGTTGAGTTTGAGCCAGATGGGATCAGGATGAGGCTCCAGGATCATCCCAAGGGTTGTTCCCAGGGATTTTTGGGATTTGGGATTTGCCCCTGGATGGGATTTAGGGATCCTGGGATGGAATTTAGGGATCCTGGAATTCCCTGGGAATAGAGGAAGGTACCCAGAAGGGGATTTGGGAATTCTGGAGAGGGAAATTTGGGATTCCCTGGGACAGAGGTGCCCACGGATTCAGATCCAGCTCCAAAGGGAAATTTGGGAATTGGATGGGATTTTGGGATCCTTTTGGGAATCCTGGAGGAAGATTTGGGAATTTCAGGAATTTGGGAATTTTCCTGGAAAGGAAGGAATCCTTGAGAGGAGAAATTTGGGAATTTTGGAGAGGGAATTTGGGAATCCTGGAGGGGGAAATTTGGGAATTCTGAAAAAGGAATTTGGGAATCCTGGAAAGGAGAAATTTGGGAATTTCAGAGCGGGAGTTTAGGAATCCTGGAGGGAGATTTGAGGATCCTGGAAAAAAGAAATTTGGGAATTTTGAAGAGAGGATTTGGGAATCCTGGAGAGGGAATTTAGAAAATCTGGAGAAGAGAAATTTGGGAATTTCAGAGGGGGATTTGGGGATTTTGAAAAGGGAATTTAGGAATCCTGGAGATGAGAAATTTGGGGATTTTGGAAAAAGGATTTGGGAATTCTGAAAGAAAATTTGGGGATCCTGGAAAAAAGAAATTTGGGGATTTTGGAGAGAGGATTTGGGAATTCTGAAGTGGGATTTGGGGATCCTGGAAAAAAAAAATTTGGGAATTTTTCAGAGGGAATTTGAGAATACTGGAGAGGGAATTTGGGAATTCTGGAGTGGGATTTGGGGATCCTGGAGAGAGTAATTTGGGGATTTTGGAGAGGTAAATTTGGGAATCCTGGAATGGGATTTGGGGATCCTGGAAAAAAGAAATTTGGGGATTTTGGGGAGGTAAATTTGGGAATCCTGGAGAGGGAAGTTTCCCAACCCTTCAATTCCCAAGCTGGGGAAAACCCAACCTTTCCCAAATCCTGATTTTTCCCTGGGATTCTCCCCTGGAAAATCCGGAATTTCCAGCCCTGACCCCCCCCAGCTCCCTCGGGCTCAACATTCCCGAGATTCCCGAGGCCGGGAACAGCCCCTCCCCCCCTTTCCCAGGCTCTTCCCGGGGATTTGGGAATTTTCCAACCCCTCCCCCCCCCCACCCCTCGGGAGATTTTGGGAATGTTTGGGAAACTCCCAGGGTGATTTTCCCAGGAGTTGTTCCCGGCCAAAAATTCCAGCTGGGCCGGAAAAGTTTGGAAATGAAAGTTTGGAAATGGAATTTCCAGCTGGGAGGGCGGGGGGAAGGAGGGGGCGAGGGGGGGAATTTGGGATGAAAATTTGGGATGGGGAGAGGAAATTCGGGGTGAGAAAAGGAAATTTGGGATTGGGGAGGTGGGGGAGTGGAAATTTGGGATGAAAATTTGGGATGGGGAGAGGAAATTTGGGATGGGGAAATGAAATTTAGGAATGGGGAGAGAAATTTGGGGGTTGGGAGATTTGGGATTGGGGTGGGGGGGAGGAAATTTGGGATCAGAGTTTGGGATGGGAAAAGGAAATTTTGGGTGGGGGGGAAAGGAAATTTGGGATTGGGGGTGGAGGGTGAAAATTTGGGATCAGAGTTTGGGATGGGAGAGGAAATTTGGGGTGGGGAAAAGGAAATTTGAGATGGGGGGCGAAATTTGGGATTGGAGGGAGGGAATTTGGGGTCCCTCCCCCTGGCTCCAGCCCCTCCCTGATCCCAAATCCCAGATCCCAAATCCCTGATCCCAAATCCCTGATCCCATTCCCAGGCCGGGGCGGTTCCCCCCTGGAGCAGGAATTCCGCTCGGCCGGGGGGGGAGGGGCAGCCCGGAGCCCCCCCAGCCCCCGCTCGTCCCCGCGCTCCCCCGGTGAGTATCCCAGAATTCCCTAAATATCCCCTAAACATTCCCAAAATATTCCCAACATAATCCCTAAACATTCCCCAAATATCCCTGATTAATTCCCAAATCCCCTCTCCCCATCCCATATTTCTCCATTTTTCCCGTTTGCTCTCTCCCAATCCCATTTTCCCCATATTCCCCATTTTCCCCTCTCCTGTTCCCATTTTCCCCATTATCCCCCATTATTCCCCATTATTCCCCATTATCCCCCATTATCCCCCATTATCCCCCATTATCCCCCATTATCCCCCATTTCCCCATTATCCCCCATTATCCCCCATTATCCCCCATTATTCCCCATTATCCCCCATTTCCCCCATTATCCCCCATTATCCCCATTATTCCCCATTATCCCCATTTTCCCATTATTCCCCTTTATCCCTCGTTATTCCCCATTATTCCCCATTATCCCTCATTATTCCCCATTATTCCCCATTATCCCCCATTATCCCCCATTATCCCCCATTATCCCCCATTATCCCCCATTATTCCCCATTATCCCCCATTTCCCCCATTATCCCCCATTATTCCCCATTATCCCCCATTTCCCCCATTATCCCCCATTATCCCCCATTATCCCCCATTATCCCCCATTATCCCCCATTATCCCCCATTATCCCCCATTATCCCCCATTTTCCCATTATTCCCCATTATTCCCCATTATTCCCCATTATCCCCCATTATCCCCCATTATTCCCCATTATTCCCCATTATTCCCCATTATCCCCATTATCCCCCATTATCCCCCATTATCCCCATTATTCCCCATTATCCCCCATTATTCCCCATTATCCCCATTATCCCCATTATCCCCATTATCCCCATTATCCCCCATTATCCCCCATTATCCCCATTATTCCCATTATTCCCCATTATTCCCCATTATCCCCCATTCCCCCCTCTCCTCACCCCCTTCTCCCCTCCCAGCCAACTCCATCAAGGTGGAGATGTCCTCTGAGGAGGGTTCCCCGTGCCGGGGGCTGCCGGAGGAGCGCGAGGGGCTCCCCGAGGATTCCCTGCCGGACCCCGACCCCGACCCCGAGCGGGACCCCGAGGATTCGCAGCCGGAGCCGTTCCCGGAGCCCTTCCCGGAGCCGCACTCGCCGGGCGGGATCCGCCTGCCCAACGGCAAACTGAAATGTGACGTGTGCGGGATGGTGTGCATCGGGCCCAACGTGCTCATGGTGCACAAACGGAGTCACACTGGTGAGAGAATGGGAATTAATTAATGGGAATTAATGAATGGGAATTATTAATGGGTGTGGGATGGTGTGCATCGGGCCCAACGTGAATTAATTCATGGTGCACAATGGGAAGTCACACTGGTGAGAGAAATGGGAATTAATTAATGGGAATTAATGAATGGGAATTAATGAATGGGAATTATTAATGGGTGTGGGATGGTGTGCATCGGGCCCAACGTGCTCATGGTGCACAAACGCAGCCACACCGGTGAGAGAAATGGGAATTAATTAATGGGAATTAATGAATGGGAATTAATGAATGGGAATTATTAATGGGTGTGGGATGGTGTGTATCGGGCCCAACGTGCTCATGGTGCACAAACGCAGCCACACCGGTGAGAAAATGGGAATTAATTAATGGGAATTAATTAATGGGAATTATTAATGGGTGTGGGATGGTGTGCATCGGGCCCAACGTGCTCATGGTGCACAAACGGAGTCACACTGGTGAGAGAAATGGGAATTAATGGGAATTAATTAATGGGAATTAATGAATGGGAATTATTAATGGGTGTGGGATGGGCTGCATCGGGCCCAACGTGCTCATGGTGCACAAACGCAGCCACACTGGTGAGAAAATGGGAATTAATTAATGGGAATTAATGGGAATAAAATGGGAATTAATGAATGGGAATTAATGAATGGGAATTCTGGGGTGTGGGATGGGCTGCATCGGGCCCCATTTTAGGGGTTCTAGTGCCAGCAGTGCGGGGTCAGGATTAGGGTTGGGATTCTTTGGGAATGATGCCATTGGGAATTTGGGATTCCCCAGGTGAGAGGCCGTTCCAGTGCCAGCAGTGCAGGGTTGGGGTTGATGTCAGGGTTAATTTGGGAATGATGCCATTGGGAATTTGGGATTCCCCAGGTGAGAGGCCATTCCAGTGCCAGCAGTGCAGGGTTGGGGTTGATGTCAGGGTTAATTTGGGAATGATGCCATTGGGAATTTGGGATTCCCCAGGTGAGAGGCCGTTCCAGTGCCAGCAGTGCGGCGCCTCCTTCACGCAGAAGGGGAACCTGCTGCGCCACATCAAGCTGCACTCGGGGGAGAAGCCCTTCAAGTGCCCCTTCTGCTCCTACGCCTGCCGGCGCCGCGACGCGCTCAGCGGGCACCTGCGGACGCACTCGGGTGAGGGGGGACGGGAACGGGGGGGAATGGGGGTGGGAATGGGGTGGGGATGAGGTGGGGATGGTGGGAATGGGGGGGGATGAGGTGGGGAATGGGGGGAGTTTCCAAAGGTTTTCCCAAGGGTGCAGCCCAGTAGGAAACCCTAAAGAAATCCAGGGTAGATGCCATGGATCCCATCCCATCAATCCCACTGGTCCCATTGTTCCCATCCCATAAATCCCATCCCATTGATCCCGCTGATCCCATCCCATCAATTCCATTGATCCCATCCCATCCTATCAGTCCCATTGATCCCACTGATCCCAATCCATTGATCCCATCACATATTTCCCGTTCTGTTGATCCCAACCCATTGATCCCGCTGATCCCATCCCATCCCATCAATTCCATTGATCCCATCCCATTGATCCCATCCCATATTTCACATTCCATTGATCCCAACCCATTGATCCTGCTGATCCCATCCCATCCTATCAGTCCCATTGATCCCACTGATCCCAACCCATTGATCCCATCCCATCCATCCCATTGATCCATCACATACTTCCCAATCCATTGATCCAAACCCATTGATCCTGCTGATCCCATCCCATCGATCCCATTGAACCCATCCCATTGATCCCATGGATCCCATTGATCCCATCCCATTGATCCCATGGATCCCATTGATCCCATTCCATTGATCCTTACCAATTGATCCCATTGGTCCCATGCCATCAATCCCATCCCATTGATCCCATTGATCCCATTGATCCCATTGATCCCATCGATCCCATTCCCATTGATCCCATCCCATAGATCCCATCAATCCCATCCCATTCCATCAATCCCATCCCATTCCATCAATCCCATCCCATCAATCCCATGCAATGTCACTTCCCCAGCTCTCTGTCCCCTCCTGGGCTCCCCCTGTCCCTGGAGAGGACAATTCCCAAATTTCCCAAAGGGAAAATCCCTGTGGATCCCAATCCCATTCCCAGCCTGGATCTGCCTCCTGCTCCAGGGATTTTTCCCTCACTGGGATCCTTCAGGAGATCCCAAATTCCCCAAATCCTGGGATTTTCCCTCATTTTTGGGCTCCATTCCCAGCTCCTTGGAATCCTTCATTCCAGAGGGACAACTGGGACAATTCCCTCCCTATCCCATCCACCCCACCCTGGGCTTTTTTGGGAAGGAGGTGAAGGAGGAAATCCCTGAATTTTCCGTGGATTCCAGCGGGGGAGGGGCTGCACATTCCCAGCATTCCCAGGAGGGGCTCCTGCCTTTCATCTGCTTCCCCAAAAAAAAAATCAGGGATTAAGGATCCGACATCAAAGGGGCTCCGGAGGAGCCAAAATTCCCCCGGGATTTCCTTCTCATCCCAGCCTGGAAAATTCCAACCCTGCAGCTTCCTGGTTTTTCCATGGCTGGGAGAAATTCCTGGAATGGAGTTCTCAGTGGAGTTCCCCAGTTCCTGATGCCTGTTCCCAATTCCTGATCCCAATTCCCATTCCCAATTCCCAATTTCTTATCCCAATTCCAAGTTCCTGATCCCAGTTCCTGGTGCTGATCCCAGTTCCTAGTCCCAATTCCCAGTTTCTGATCCCAGTTCCCGGTGCTGATCCCAATCCCAATTTCTCCCCATTTCCCAATTTCTTCCACTTTTTCCACCCCCATTTCCCAATTCCCCCTCTAGTCCCAATATCCCAGATCCCAAATCCCAGATCCCTGATGTCCCTGTTGTCCCCAGTGTCCTCTCTGACTGTGCGCAAGCCCTACAAGTGCAGCTCATACTGGGTGATATTCCAAATCTCACATCCCATATCCCAAATCCCAGATCCCAAATCTCAGATCCCAAATCCCAGATCCCAGATCCCTGATGTCCCTGTTGTCCCCAGTGTCCTCCCTGACCGTGGGCAAGCCCTACAAGTGCAGATATCCCAGATCCCTGATCCCCATTTCCCAGATCCCAAATCCCAAACCCTGATGTTCCTGTCCATCCCCAGTGTCCACTCCAACCGTGGGCAAGCCCTACAAGTGCAGATATCCCAGATCCCAGATCCTGATTTCCCAAATCCCAGATCCCAAATCCCAGATCCCAGATCCTGATTTCCCACATCCCAGATCCCATATCCCTGATGTCCCTGTTGTCCTCAGTGTCATCTCCGACTGTGTGCAAGCCCTACAAGTGCAGCTCATACTGGGTGAAATCCCAAATCCTGTATCCCAAATCCCAGATCCCTGATGTCCCTGTTGTCCCCAGTGTCCTCTCTGACCGTGGGCAAGCCCTACAGGAGCAGATATACCAGATCCCAAATCCAAGATCCCAAATCCCATATCCCTGATGTCCCTGTTGTCCCCAGTGTCCTCCCCGACCGTGGGCAAGCCCTACAAGTGCAGATATCCCAAATCCAAGATCAGATCCAAATCCCAGATCCCAGATCCTGATTTCCCAGATCCCAAATCCCATATCCCTGATGTCCCTGTTGTCCCCAGTGTCCTCCCCGACCGTGGGCAAGCCCTACAAGTGCAGATATCCCAAATCCCAGATCCCTGATATCCCAGATCCTGATTTCCCAGATCCCAAATCCCAAATCCCATATCCCTGATGTCCCTGTTGTCCCCAGTGTCCTCTCCGACCGTGGGCAAGCCCTACAAGTGCAGATATCCCAAATCCAAGATCCCAAATCCCAGATCCCAGATCCCTGATGTCCCTGTTGTCCCCAGTGTCCTCCCCGACCGTGGGCAAGCCCTACAAGTGCAGCTCGTGCGGGCGCAGCTACAAGCAGCAGAGCAGCCTGGAGGAGCACCGGGAGCGCTGCCACAGCTTCCTCAGGAGCCTCCCCACGGACAGCCCTGCACAGACAGGTCTGCCTGGGAAAATCCCATAAAAATCCTGGATCCCAAATTCCCCTGGGGTGGGAAATGGGGTGGGAGTGAAGGGATTGGGATCCCAAATTCATAAATATAGGGAGTGCTGACTCAGCTTCCTCAGGAGCCTCCCCACGGACAGCCCTGCACAGACAGGTCTGCCTGGGAAAATCCCATAAAAATCCCAGATCCCAAATCCCCCTGGGGTGGGAAATGGGGTGGGAGTGAAGGGATTGGGATCCCAAATCCATGGATATAGGGAGTGCTGACTCAGCTTCCTCAGGAGCCTCCCCACGGACAGCCCTGCACAGACAGGTCTGCCTGGGAAAATCCCATAAAAATCCAGATCCCAAATTCTCCTGGGGTGGGAAATGGGGGAGAGTGAAGGGATTGGGATCCCAAATCCATGGATATAGGGAGTGCTGACTCAGCTTCCTCAGGAGCCTCCCCACGGACAGCCCTGCACAGACAGGTCTGCCTGGGAAATCCCATAAAAACCCCACATCCCAAATTCTCCTGGGCTGGGAAATGGGGGGGGAGGGAAGGGATTGGGATCCCAAAGCCATGGAGAAAAGGGAGTGCTGACTCCTGTAGAGCCTCCCCATGGAAAATCCCATAAAAATCCTGGATCCCAAATCCTCCGGGCACAGGAAATGGGGTGGGAGTTGTGGGATCATGGTGGTTTTCCATGGGAAAAGAATGGGAAAACTGGGTGGTTGTGACTATTTTCCATGTGGGATCATGACCCTTTTCCATTTGGGATCATGATCCTTTTCCATGTGGGATTTGAATCCATTTCCATGTGGTATCATGACCCTTTTCCATGTGGAATCATGACCCTTTTCCATGGAAAAAGGGTTGGGGGTAAAGGGATTGGGATCTCAAATCCATGGATATAGGGAGTGCAGCCTCAGCTTCCTCAGGAATCTCCCCATGGAAAATCTGAGAAAAATCCTGGATCCCGAAATCCCTGGGGATCTGGACAAGGGGGATCCCAGAAATGGGGTGGCAGTTGTGGGATCATGATCCTTTTCCATGGGAAAAGAGTGGGAAAATTGGGAGATTGAGATCCTTTTCCATGTGGGATTAGGATCCATTTCCCTGTGGGATCATGACCCTTTTCCATTTGGGATTGTTACCCTTTTCCATGTGGGATCATGATCCTTTTCCATGGAAAAAGGGCTGGGGGTGAAGGAATTGGGATCCCAGATCCATGGAGAAAGGGAGTGCTGACTCAGCTTCCTCTGGAGCCTCCCCATGGAAAACCCCACCCAGACAGGTCTGACATGCCAGGAAAACTCTGGGAAATCCCGGGAAAACCCTGGGAAAACCCCAGATCCTGAACCCCCTGGGGCAGGAAATGGGGTGGGAGTGAAGGGATTGGGATCCCAAAGCCATGGAGAAAGGGAGCACTGACTCCTGATGGAAAATCCCATAAAAATCCTGGATCCCAAAATCTCCAGGCAGGAAATGGGGGGTGGGGGGAGTTGTGGTGCTTTTCCATGGGAAAAGAGTGGGAAAATTTGGATCCTTTTCCATGTGGGATTTGAATCCTTTTGCATGGAAAAAGGGCTGGGGATGAAGGGATTGGGATCCCAAATCCCTGGAGGAAGGGAGTGCTGCCTCAGCTTCCTGCAGAACTTCCTGATGGAAAATCCGGGAAAAATCCTGGATCCCGAAATCCCCCAGGATCTGGACAAGGAGGATGATTGAAATGGGGTTGGGAGTTGTGGGATCATGGTCCTTTTCCATGTGGGATTGTGATCCCAAATCCGTGGAAAAGGGGTGGGAAGTGTTGGGATTGTGATCCCAAATCCATGGAAAAGGGTTGGGAGTGAGGGATTGTGATCCCAAATCCATGGAAAAGGGTTGGGAGTGAGGGATTGTGATCCCAAATCCATGGAAAAAGGGTGGGAAGTGTTGGGATTGTGATCCCAAATCCATGGAAAAGGGTTGGGAAGTGTTGGGATTGTGCTCCCAAATCCATGGAAAAGGGGTGGGAAGTGTTGGGATTGTGATCCCAAATCCATGGAAAAGGGTTGGGAAGTGTTGGGATTGTGCTCCCAAATCCATGGAAAAGGGTTGGGAAGTGTTGGGATTGTGATCCCAAATCCATGGAAAAGGGTTGGGAAGTGTTGGGATTGTGATCCCAAATCCATGGAAAAGGGTTGGGAAGTGTTGGGATTGTGATCCCAAATCCATGGAAAAGGGTTGGGAAGTGTTGGGATTGTGCTCCCAGTGCCGTGAGTCGATGTCCCCACCCCTCTGAACCCTCACAGATCCCAAATCCCTCACTCCAAAACCCCATTCCCAGAACTTCCCAGAGCCTTTTCCAGGAACTGGGATTCTCCAGTGTTGGAATTGTGGCTCAGGAGCTGCAGGGAGGCAGAGCTTTCCCAAGAAAAAGCCAAAAATTGGGGCATTCCCAGGCCCCCTGGAACCACTGGGATTTTTGGGAACATTCCCAATTGGGATTCCCAGGATCAGGGCCCATTTCAGAGCGGGATTTTTGGGAACATTCCCAATTGGGATTCCCAGGATCAGGGCCCATTTCAGAGTGGGATTTTTGGGAACATTCCCAATTGGGATTCCCAGGATCAGGGTCCATTTCACAGTGGATTTTTGGGAACATTCCCAATTGGGATTCCCAGGATCAGGGCCCATTTCAGAGTGGGATTTTTGGGAACATTCCCAATTGGGATTCCCAGGATCAGGGCACATTTCAGAGTGGGATTTTTGGGAACATTCCCAATTGGGATTCCCAGGATCAGGGCCCATTTCAGAGTGGGATTTTTGGGAACATTCCCAATTGGGATTCCCAGGATCAGGGCACATTTCAGAGCGGGATTTTTGGGAACATTCCCAATTGGGATTCCCAGGATCAGGGCACATTTCAGAGCGGGATTTTTGGGAACATTCCCAGTTGGGATTCCCAGGATCAGGGCTCATTTCACAGTGGGATGCCCTGGCTCAGGGGCCATTCCAGAACAGGATTTTTGGGATCAGAGCCATTCCTGACTGGGACCCCCCCAGCTCAGGAACCATTCCAGAGCAGGATTTTTAGGATCAGGGACCATTTGTGCTCAGGATCCCCCAGCTCAGGGGCTATTCCAGAGCAGGATTTTTGGGATCAGAGCCATTCCCATCTGGTGTTCCTAGGCTCAGGGACCATTTCAGAACAAGATTTTTGGGATCAAAGCCATTCCCGATCAGAATCCCCTGGCTCAGGGCCCATTCCAGAGCAGGATTTTTAGGATCAAAGCCATTCCCTATCAGAATCCCCTGGCTCAGGGGCCATTCCAGAGCAGGATTTTTAGGATCAGCGCTATTCCAGACCGGAATTTTCAGAATCGCGACCATTCCCTACCGGAACCCCCCGGCTCAGAGGCCATTCCAGGGCGCAGGGGCCATTTCAGAACAGGATTTCCGGGATCGCCGACCATTCCCAATCGGCATCCCCCAGCTCAGGAACCATTCCAGAGCACGATTTTTTTTTTTTTTTTTTTTTTTACTATCGGGCACCACTCCCGAGCAGAATCCCCCAGCTCACACCCATCCCCAGCCGCTTTCCCCGGGGCAATGGCGAAACGCTCGCAGGCCTGAAGCCGCCTCCTCTCCCCTCCCTCACCGCGGCAGGAGCGGGGCCCGCTGGAAGCAGGAGGGATCCGGGAGCGGCTGCCGGCTCCGCGGGGACACACACGGGGTAAGCTCGGCCTCCGGCAGCCGCTCCCAGGGGCCCTCCAAGCCCGCAGCTCCCGTCCACGCCCCGCTCATCCCGGATTTTTTTTTTTCCCCCTCTTTGTTTGCGTTTTGCAGGGGAGGAAATCCGGGAGCTGGACATGGTGCCCGAGGCGTTGCTGCACCCTGAGCGCCCCACCTTCATCGAGCGCTTGGCAGGCAGCTTTACCAAGAGGAAACGTTCCACGCCGCAGAAATTTGTGGGTAAGGGAAAAAAAAAAAAAAAAAAAGATGGAGGAAAAAAAAAAAAATTCCCCCCCCGCGGTGGGAGAGAGATGAGGGGCGGCCCCTCAGGGAGAGCCGCGTGTGGGGTGAAGGGGGGGAGAGCGGCGCGGGAAAGGGAATCCCCACAAAAAAAGCCTCAAATTAAGAAAAAAACGGCTCAAATTGAAAAAGATAGATTAAAATTAAAAGAAAAGTACCTCTTTCTTAAAAAAGAAAAAAATCTGAAAAAATTCCCCTCACGTTTTAAAAAAACCCTTTAAATCAAAAAGTACCCGCAGATTAACCAAAAAAAAAAATCTTCAAATCAACAAAATCCCAAAAGGAAACGCTCCAAGCTGCAGAAATTTTTGGGTAAGGGAAAAAAAAAAAGGGAAAAAAATATTCCCCCGGTGGGAGAGAGATGAGGGGCGGCCCTCAGGGATGGCCGCGGGGGGGGGGAAGGAATCCCCACATAAAGGTCTCAAAATAAACCTCAAATTAACTAAAAAGCGGCTCAAATTGAAAGAAATTAATTCCAATTAAAAGAAAAGCAGCTCTTAAAAAAAAGCGCCCTTTACTTTAAAGGTTTTCCCCTCACGTTTTATAAAACGCTTTAAGTTATAAAATACCTGCAAATTAAGAAAAAAAAAAATCCTCAAATCAACAAAAACTCAAGGGGAAATGCTCCAAACCCCAGATATTCATGGATTAGGAAAAGATGGAAAAGCTGGAAAAATTCTCCCAGCGGGAGATGAGGGGAGAAAGAAATCCCCACACAAAAGCCTCAAAATGGGCCTCAAATTAACAAAAAACTGGCTCAAATTGAAAGAAATTAATTCAGCTTAAAAGTACCTCTTTTTGAAAAATACCTTTAATTTTAAAAGTCTCCCCTCACATTAGAAAAAACCTTTTTAATTAACAAAAATCCCCGCTTTAATTAACAAAAAGCCCTCAAATTAAAAATCCCCCTCATGTTTAAAACAAAATCCTTTAAATTGACCAAAAAACTCCTCAAATTAGCAAATAAACAAAAAAACCTCCTCAAATTGAAAAAAAAGCCCTTAAATTAACAAAAATCCTCCCTCAAATTAAAGAATTCTGCCCTCAAAAAATGTTAAAAGCCCCTCAAATTAAAAAAAAACCCCTCAAATTTGCAAAAACTCTTCAAATTAAAAAATGCCCCCTCAAGTTAGAAAAAACACTTAAATTAGAAAAATCTCCCCTCAAAGTAAGAGGAAGCCCCTTAAATTAAAGGCCACTGAAGTTAAAAAAATGCCTCAAATTTTAAAAATCCCTGTTCAAATTAAACAACCCCCACTTTAAGTGAAATAAACCCTCAATGAAACTTCCCCTCAAATGAAAAAAATACCTCTAATTAAAAAATTATCCCCTCAAATTAACAAAAAAACCCCTTCAGTTAAAAAAATCTGCCCTCAACAAAAAGGCCTCAAGTTAAAAAACCTCACTCAAGTTAAAAAACACTCTTAAATTAACAAAAAAGTCACACATTAATAAAAAAATCCTCTAATAAAATCCTCTCATTAAAAAACCCTCATATAAAAAAACTCTCAAACTAAAAAAAAAAAACAAACCTTTAAGACACTCTCAAATTTAAAAAAACCCTGAAATTAAAAAAATCTCTAATTAAAAAAAATAAATCATCAAATTAAAACCTTAAAATTACAAAATTCCCTCCTCAAATATTGGATATTCATAGAATTTTTTGGGGCATTCCCCCCACCTCTCTCTCCTCCCCCTGTTATTTATGAACTTTTTGGGGTTCATTCTGATAATTTTTGGGGTCTTTTCAGCCCCAGTAAAAATCCCACTGGAATTTCAGATTTTTTTCCCCCCCAGCTCCTGCTCCCTGTCCCATTCCTGGGAAAAATGAACCCAAAATTTGGGGTGAACCAAGCTGGGACCCCAAATTTGGGGTTTCCTCGACCTCCTGATCCTGACCCTAAATCCAAACCTGCCCCATCCCATCCCCTCCCTCTGGTTTTGGGGTGTCCAAACCCCAAATTTCTGCCATCCTGAGCCTTCTCTGTGGTATTGGGGTGTCTGGGGGGGGGTCCCCAAACTCCAAACCTGCCTCATCCCAGCCCCTCTCAGTGAATTTGGGGTGCCCCAAAGGTGTCCCAACCTCACCTCAATTTTGGGGCTCCCCGAGGGTGTCCCCACCCCTCTCAGTGAATTTGGGGGTGCCCTGAGGGTGTCCCAATCCCTGTCAGTGATTTCGGGGTACCCTCACCCCAACCCCTCTCAGTGATTTTGGGGTATCCCAACCCCTCTCTGATTTCAGGGTACCCCCATCCCAGCCCCTCTCAGTGATATTGGGATGTTCCAACCCCTCTCTGATTTCGGGGTGCCCCAGCCCCTCTCAGTGATTTCGGGGTATCCCAGCCCCTCTCAGTGATACTGGGGTGCCCCAGCCCCTCTCAGTGATTTCGGGGTACCCCAGCCCCTCTCAGTGATTTCGGGGTACCCCAGCCCCTCTCAGTGATTTTGGGATGTTCCAGCCCCTGTCTGATTTCGGGGTGCCCCAACCTCTCAATGATTTCAGGGTCCCCTCACCCAACCCCTCTCAGAGATTTTGGTGTGCGCCAACCCCTCTCTGATTTCGGGGTGCCCCACCCAACCCCTCTCTGATTTCGGGGCACCCCAACCCCTCTCAGTGATTTCGGGGTGCCCCAACCTCTCTCAATGATTTCAGGGTCCCCTCACCCAACCCCTCTCTGAACCCTCTCTGATTTCGGGGTACCCCAACCTCTCTCAATGATTTCAGGGTCCCCTCACCCAACCCCTCTCTGATTTCGGGGTGCCCCCACCCCTCTCTGATTTCGGGGTGCCCGCTCCCCTGTCCCGCTCCGTGTCCCCACCCACCCCTGTCTCTCGGCAGGCGAGAAGCAGATGCGCCTGGCGCTCTCGGAGCTGCCCTTCGACGTGAGCCCGGCCTTCGAGAAGGACTCGGAGCTGGTTCCGGCCCGCGGCCACCCCCTGGACCCGCCCTACGCGGGCCCGCTGTCCCTGCTGGGCCCCGGCGACCCTCTGCGCCCGCTGCGCCTGGCCACCAACTGCATCACCGAGGTCACCCCGGTCATCAGCTCCGTCTACACCCAGATCCAGGCGCTGCCCGCCCGCCTCGAGCTGCCCCGCGGCCGCGGCGACTCCTCCGAGGACGGCGCCGAGGGCATCCCGGTGATTTTCCGCAGCCGCGACGCCGCCGCCTCGCCCTCCAACGGCTGCCAGGACTCCACGGACACCGAGAGCATCCAGGAGGAGCGGGCGGGCGGCGGCAGCAGCCGCCACAGCCCCGCCTACGCCAAAGAGGAGCCCAAGGAGGAGCCCGAGGGCGCGGCTCGCTGCTTCCCCAAGGAATCGCTGCGCGTTCTCAACGAGGAGGGCGAGCAGCTGCGCGCCTTCTGCTGCGAGCACTGCCGCGTGCTCTTCCTGGACCACGTCATGTTCACCATCCACATGGGCTGCCACGGCTTCAGGGACCCTTTCGAGTGCAACATCTGCGGCTACCGCAGCCAGGACCGCTACGAGTTCTCCTCGCACATCGTGCGCGGCGAGCACAAGATTTGAGGTCGGGAAAAGTCCCCTCCCCTTCCTGCCTCTGGTTCTCATGTTTCCCTCCCTCCCCGTTTTTTTTTTTTTTTTGTGTGAACACAAAATGTGAGGTTGCAAAAAATATCCTCCCCCCACCTCAAATTCCATTTTTTTTCTCCTTCCATTTTCCCGACCGCACCATGCATGCCAAGCAAAAAATCTGAGGTTGGAGGAAACTCTCCCCTGCCTCAAATTCCCTCTTTTTTGCCCATTTCCCCCTCCCATTTTGCCTGCCACATCGTGCCCGAAATGTGAGGTTGGAAAAAAAATCTCCACCGCCTCAAATTCCCCTTTTTCCCTGATTTTCCCCTCCCATTTTCCTCCCACATTGTGCACTGCGAGGTGCAGATTTGAGGCTGGAAAAATCCCCTCCCCTTTCCTGCCTCTGGTTCTCATGTTTCCCTCCCTCCCTCTCCGGTTTTCCCTCCTGTGGCTGCTCGGTGAACACAAAATGTGAGGTTGGAAAAGTCAAATTCCCCTTTTTTCCCTCGATTTTTCCCTCTTGTTTCCCCTCCCATTTCACCTCCCAGATTGTGCACAAAAATCTGAACTTGGAAAAAAAATCCTTCCCACCTCGAATTCTCCTTTTTTCCCAGAATTTCCCCTCCCATTTTCCCTCCCACATCATGTGTGAGCACAAGATTTGAGGTCGGAAAAGTCCCCTCCCCTTCCTGCCTCTGGTTCTCATGTTTCCCTCCCTCCCTTCCCGTTTTTTTGTGCTCTGTAAACACAAAATGTGAGGTTGGAATTCTCAAATTCCCCTTTTTTCCCTCGATTTTCCCCTCCCATTTCCCCTCCCTCAGCACAAAATCTGAGATTGTAGAAAAATCTCTGCTGCCTCAAATTCCCTTTTCTCCCTCTGATTTTCCCCTCCCATCTCTCCTCCCACATCGTGCTCGAAATGTGAGGTTGGGAAAAAAATCTCCACCTCCTCAAATTCCCAAATTTTCCTTGATTTTCCCCAATTTCCCCCTCTCATTTCCCCTCCCAGACTGTGTACACTGAGCACAAAATCTGAGGTTGGAGAAAAATGGAAAAATCCCTCCCTGCCTCAAATTCCCTTTTTTCCCCCATTTTCCCCTCCCATTTCCCATCGTGCTCGAAATGTGAGGTTGGAATAAAATCTTCCCTGCCTCAAATTCCCCCTTTTTTCCCCCCAATTTTCCCCTCCCATCCTTAGGGCATGGAACTGTTGGGTTGTGTTGTTTTTATGTTTTTCTTTTATACTCCTTTGCACTGACTTTGGCTATAAAAAAAAACAGCAAAAAAAAAAAAAAAAAAAAAACCAACAAACCCCCAAAAAAACCAGAAACTCACCCCAAAAACCCGACTGGCCCCGCCCAGGGGGAGCCCTTCATCCTCCTTTTTATAAATGGAGTTATTTAAATATTGAATAGGAAATGAGTTTTTTTGTTTTTTTTTTTTCCCCAGCCCCTCTTTATTTATTAAGCTTTTTCAGTTTCTCTTTTGATAATTCTTGGGGTTTTTCACCCAAAAAAAAAAAAAAAAAAAAAAAAAAAAAAAAAAAAAAAAAAAAAAGTCTCACTTGAATTTTGGAGACTGTTCCCCCCCTTGCCCTGCTCCCTGCCCGGCCCCATTCCCGGGCTAAAGGAACCTCAAAATTCGGTGCTAAACCCCCCCAGGGACCCCCCAAAACCCAGCCTGGCCCCCCCAGCCCGGGGGGAGCTGCCCCGTCCCCAGCTTTAACCGGGAACCCCAGAATGGGACGGGGGGACCCCCAAATCCTTCCCCAAATCTCTCCAGAGCCTCCCCCTCCATTTCCTGACCCCACTAAAATGAAGGATGGGAGTCCTGGGGTCTCCTCCTCTTCCTCAGCACAGCCAAGGTGGGACCCCCAAATTTGGGATCCACCCCCCCCCAAGTTTGGGGTTTGACAAAGGGGGAGGAGCTCAGGGGACCCCAGTCCCAGCCCATGGGGAGCCTCGGATCTGGGGGACCCCCAGCTGCAGCTCCCCCATCCTTGGGGTCACCCCAGTGCCCATTCCTGAAATCTGGGGGACCCCCAGCTCATGGGGACCCCCAACTTTAGCCCCCACCCATGGGGACCCCAAATTTCCATCCCTCGAATCTGGGGGATCCTCAGCTCATGGGACCCCCAACCACAGCTCCCCACCCATGGGGACCCCAAATTGCAGTCCCCTACCCATGAGGACCCCAGTCCCTCAGATCTGGGGGATCTCCACCCCTGGGGACCCCCCACCTCAATCCTACCCCCATGGGGACCCCCAGGCCCCCATCCCTTGGTGCTGGGGACCCCCCACCCAAGGGGACCCCAATCCCATCCCCTCACCCCAATTCCTCCTGAGGTTCTGGGGGTGTTCCCAGCCTCATTCCCTCCATTTTGGGGGTCCCCCCAGCCTCATTTCCCACCCAAAGCTCTGGGGGTCCCCCCACCCCATTTCCCCCTGAGGTTCTGGGGGCCCCAGCCCCATCTCCCCCCATTTTAGGGTTGTCTCTACCCCATTTCCACCCATTTTGGGGGTCTCCCCATCCCATTTCCCCCCCATTTTGGGGGTCTCCCCATCCCATTTCCCCTCGAGGCTCTGGGGGTCCCTCCACCCCATCTCCTCCCATTTTAGGGGGTGCCCCCAGCCCCATTTCCCCCTGTGACTCTGGGGGTGTCCCCACCCCATTCCCCCATTTTGGGGGTCCCTCCATCCCAATTCCCCCCATTTTGGGGGTGTCCCCACCCCATTTACCCCCCGAGGCTCTGAGGGACCCCATCCCCATTTCCCCCTGAGGCTCTGGGGGTGCCCCCACCCCACTTCCCCCATTTTGGGGGTCCCAGGACGCATCAAACCAAACCAAAGCTGTCCCTGCCCCAGGGACACCACGAGCACCTCAGCAGCGCCCGCTGCCCCCTCCCCCTCCACTGGGGGGATTTTGGGGGATTTCCCCCCTTCTTTCCCCGCCCCCACGGCGCTCAGGGGGGCCCCCCATTCCCAGCTGCCCTTTTGGGGGTGCCCCCACCCCTCCCCAGCGCCCAAACCAACCCAAAAAAGGGGTTCTGAACCCCAAACTGGGGCTTTTCTAACCCAAATCCAGGGGCTCTGAACCCCAAAAAGGGGTTTTTTAACCCAAACTGAAGCTCTGCCCTTTCCAGCCCTCTTGGGTTGGTTGGGTTGGGTTTTTCCCCCCTTTTCCATTTTCTTTTTTCCATTTTCTTTCTCCTCTTTCCCATTTTTTCCCTTTTCCCCCCCTTTTCCATTTCCTTTTCCCCCTTTTCCATTTTTCCATTTTCCATTCTTTCCCCAATTTTTCCCCCATTTTCATTTTTCTCCTTCCCATTTTTCCCTCTTTTCCATTTCTTTTTCCCCTTTTCCATTTTTTCCATTTATTTTCCCTCTTTTCCATTCTTCCCCCTATTTTTCTCTTTCCCATTTCCCCGTTTTTCCATTTTATTCCCCCTCCTTTTCCAATTTTTCCCCTTTATATTTTCCCCCTTTTCCACTTTATTTTCCTTTCCATTCTCCCCTCACTTTTTTCTCCCCTTTTCCATTTTATTTCTCTTTTCCCCCCTTTTTTTTCCTCTTGTTTCCCCCCTTTTTTCCCCCTATTTTTTCCCTTTCTTTTCCAGTTTCCCCCTTTTTTTCCCCCCATTTTTTTGGTGTCAGACCCAAAACTGTAGGAATTTTCTAAGACCTCCAGGTGGCTTTATCCCTGTAAATATCTATTTTTTAAACCCGACAGATGAAGAACAAACGAGGATGTGCAATACCCCAATTTTCCCCCAAAATCCCGAGGAATTCATGGATTTGCTGTTGTTTTTTCTTTTTTTTTTCCTTTTTTTTTTTTTTTTTTTTTTGCTTCACCCTTTTTTTGTGAGGTTTTGGACTCGCTTTTTAACCCTTTTTTTCCTCCCCACTTTTCCCAGGAGCTTTTGTATCTGTAAAATATTGTAATTAATGATTTGTTGTAACGAGATCTACTGTAAGTTTTGTACTGTACTGGCTGAGGCTCTGGTTAAAAATAAACGGGAATAATTTAATGTGCCCCCCCCCCCCGAGCCCCAAAAATCACGTTCCTCACATTTGGGGACATCCAGGGAGGGACAGGGGACAGTGGGGACACACAGGAAGGGACAAGGGACAGTGGGGACACCCAGAAATGGGGGGAAAGGACAGTGGGGACAGCCAGGAATGGAGGGAAAGGACATTGGGGTCTCCTTTAGGGTTTTTGGGGGGACACAAATGGCATTGGGGACACCCAGGGAGGGACAGGGGACACTGGGGACACCCAGAAATGGAGGGAAAGGACATTGGGGTCTCCTTTAGGGGTCTGGGGGGGACACAGGACACTGAGGGGGGACACAAATGGCACTGGGGACATGCAGGGAGGGACAGGGGACAGTGGGGACACCCAGAAATGAGGGAAAAGGACACTGGGGTCTCCTTTAGGGGTTTTGGGGGGACACAAATGGCATTGGGGACACCCAGGAATGGAGGGAAAGGACATTGGGGTCTCGTTAAGGGGTTTTGGGGGGACACAGGACACTGAGGGGGGACAAAAATAGCATTGGGGACACCCAAGAGGGGACAAAGGACATTGGGGGCACCCAGAAATTGGGGAAAAGGACATTGAGGTCTCCTTTGTTGGGTTTTTGGGGGAACAGAGGACATTGGGGACACCCAGGGATGGGGAATACACTGGGATCCCCAAGAGGGGACACAGGAGACTGGGGACCCCCGGGGGTGGGGACACCCCCACGTCCCTGGGGACCTCCATGGGCGGGAATGGACACTCCCTTCTCCGGACTCCATTTCCCAGCAGCCCCCGCGGCGGGCGCGCCTCGCTGGTGACGTCACACGCAGTGCGCGGAGAGTTGTTTCTCCGTCTGAGAGGCGCAGATCCCTCCGCCTACCGCAGGAAAAATAGTCCCTACGGCATCCCCGTTCCCGTTAATTCCCCCCCAACTCCCGCCGCTCTCCGTCCACCCTCCCGCCCCCGGTGCCTCGGGCGGAGCCGCTGCGAGGCGTCCTCGTGTGTCCCCGCGGGGATGGGAGCGGAGGCGGTGGCGGTTCCGGGCGGAGGGAGTGGATGAATATAACCGCGGCGGTGCTGCGGCTCAGCCTCTTCCGGTTCTCCCTCAGAGCCGCCATGGTGAGCGCGGCGTGGCCGGGAGCGCCCGAGGGGCGCGATCGGGGCTCGGAGGGGCCCGAGGGGTCTCGGGAAGGGATGTGGGGCCCGTGTGGGGCAGGGGGGATGAGAGGGGCCCTTTGGGGGGTGTGCGCGGGGGGCTGAGAGGGGCCCTGAGCGGTTTGGGGGGGGGTTCGGAGGGGGATGTGGGGTCCGTGTGGGGCTGAGGGGGCTTTTATGGTTTCTAGGGGAGACATTGGGGGAGGCAGGAGATGCTTTTGGGGTTGCTGTGGGGGTGGATGGGGTTTCTGTGGGGCGGCGGGAGACCCCAAAGCCTTTATGGGGCTGGGGGAGTGGTGGATAGGGCCCTTGGGTGCTCTGCGATTTTTATGGGGCTGGGGGTGGCTCTAAATTGGGAATCCCGAGAGCAGATCTCCATGGTTTTTAATGGGGCTGGGAGCAGTTTTTTGGGGAGAGGATCTCCAAGGTTTTTATGGGGCTGAATGGGGAATTCCTGTGGGGGTCTCCGGGGTTTTTATGGGGCTGGGGGTGGCTCTGAATGGGGGATCCCAGGAGGGAATTAGAGGGTTTTTATGGGGCTGGGGGCAGCTTTATGGGGTGGGGTTTTCAGTATTTTTAAATGGGTGGGGGCATCTCTGTGTGTAGGGTTTTCAGGGTTTTTCTGGGGCTGGGGACAGCTCTGTGTGTGGAGTTTTTATGGGGCTGGGATCAGCTTTATGAAAGGGGTGTCCGGATTTTTTATAGGGCTGGGGGCAGCTCTATGGGGAGGGTCTCCAGGGTTTTCATAGGGCTGGGGGCAGCTCTGTGGGGTGGGATCTCTGTGATTTTTATGGGGCTGGGATCAGCTCTGTACGCGGGGTTTTTATGGGACTGGGGGACAGCTCCGTGTGAACGATCTCTGTAATTTTTTTGGGACTGGGGTGGGGTCTCTGGGACCGAGCCCACCCTCATGGGCGGGCTCTGGCGCTGATCCCGCCCCTCTCCCCGCACAGACCAAGAAGAGGAGGAACAACGGGCGGGCCAAGAAGGGCCGCGGGCACGTGCAGCCCATCCGCTGCACCAACTGCGCCCGCTGCGTGCCCAAGGACAAGGCCATCAAGAAATTCGTCATCAGGAACATCGTGGAGGCCGCTGCAGTCCGGGACATCTCCGAGGCCAGCGTGTTCGACTGTGAGTTTTGGGATAGAAAAATACCCCCCCAGTTCAGCCCTGGGGAGGTCACGGGGTCAGCCCGAAAAGGGTGTTTTTTTGGTCGCTTTAAAAATTGTTGTTTTGTTGCCTCAGATATCTCACACTGTCCCTTCTCAGGAGATTGTCTGTGTTTCCAGAATACCCCCAAAATAGCCCTGATGTCCCCCTAAAATAGCCTCACTGTCACCCCAAAAATGGTCCTGGTGTCACCCCAAAATAACCCTGTTGTCCCTCCCAAAATATTCCCATTGTTCCTCCTAAAATAGTCCTGTTCCCCCCAAAATATTTCCTCTGTCACCCCCTAAAAAGCCCTAGTGTTGTCCCCCAAAATAGCTCTCTGTCCCCCAAAATAGTGTCCCCCAAAATAGTCTCTCTATTCCCCCAAAATAACCCCTTTTTTGTCCCCAAAATAGCCCAGTTGTCCCCCCAAAATAGTTCCTCTGTCACCCCCTAAAAAGCCCTAATGTCCCCCCAAAATTTTGGGGTCTCTGGGTGTGTTTTGGGGCTGTTTTTGGGGTCCCTCACCCCGTTTTTCCCTTCCCAGCCTAAATTCTGCCCAAGCTGTACGTGAAGCTCCATTACTGCCCTGGGGACGTTTGTGGGATCCCAGGGGGTGGTTTTGGAATCCCTGGGTGGTTTTGGGGTGTTTTTGGCATCTCTGGGTGTATTTTTGGGGTCCCTGGGTGTGTTTTTGGGGTCCCTCACCCCGTTTTTCCCCTCTCAGCCTACGTCCTGCCCAAGCTGTACGTGAAGCTGCATTACTGTGTCAGCTGTGCCATCCACAGCAAGGTGGTTCGGAACCGCTCGCGCGAGGCCCGCAAGGACCGGACCCCCCCGCCCCGCTTCCGCCCCGCCGTGAGTCTGGGGGGGTCCCTCAGGGGTCCCTCAGGGGGCTGGGAGGGTCTCCAAGGGATCTGGGGGGTCCCAGGAGTGTCTGGGAGGATCCCTAAGGGGTCTGGAGGGGGGGATCCTGGAAGGGTCCCATAGGGACTGTGCCCCCCCTGCCCCGCTTCCGCCCCGCCGTGAGTCTGGGGGGGTCCCAGAATGGGCTGGGAGGGTCTCCAAGGGATCTGGGGGGTCCCTGGAGGGTCTGTGGGGGGGTTCTGGAGGGTCTGTAGGGGGGGATCCTGGAAGGGTCCCATAGGGACTGTGCCCCCCCTGCCCTGCTTCCGCCCCGCCGTGAGTCTGGGGGTCCCTCAATGGGCTGGGAGGGTCTTCAAGGGATCTGGGGGGTCCCAGGGGTGTTTGGGAGGGGTCTGGGAGGTCTCCAAGGAGTCTGGGGGAGTCCCTGAGGGATCTGGGAGGTCCCAGGGGTGTTCAGGAGGGTCCTAAGTGGTCTGGGGGGTCCCTGAGGGGTCTGGAGGGGTCTCCAAGGGGTCCCAGGAGTGTTTGGGAGGGTCCCTAAAGAGTCTGGGGAAGTCCCTGAGGGATCCTGGGGGTCCCAGGGGTGTTTGGGAGGGGTCTGGGGGGGGCTCCTGGGGGAGTCTCTAAGGGATCTTGGGGGTCCCTGGAGTGTTTGGGGGGATCCCTAAGTGGTCTTGGGGGTCTCCAGGGGGTCCCAGGGGTGTTTAGGGGTGTCCTGGGAGGATCAGAGGGGTCCCTGGGAGGACTGAGGGGGTCTGGGGTTCCCTGGGGGTGCTCCTTAGAGGGGTCCCAGGGGAGGGTCCTCATGTGTCCAGCAGCTGTCTCGAGTGTCCAAGGAGTCCTGGAAGGGTCTGGGGGTGCTCCAGGGGTCTGTGCCCCCCCCCCAGCACCCCTAATTTCGTTTCTCTCTGCAGGGAGCAGCCCCCCGCCCCCCCCCCAAGCCCATGTGAGGAGCCCCCGGCCCCGTGTGGGACCCCCAGAGCAGAGTCAATAAAGGATCTGCCCCGAGCCGGCTCCGTGTCCTGGGGGAGTTGGGGGGGCCTGAGGGGGTCTCAGCCCCCTCATTATGGGGGAACTGGGGGGGTCTCAGCCCCCTCATTATGGGGGAGCTGGGGGGTCTCAGCCCCCTCATTATGGGGGATCTCAGCCCCCTCGTTATGGGGGAGCTGGGGGGTCTCAGCCCCCTCATTATGGGGGATCTCAGCCCCCTCATTATGCGGGAACTGGGGGGTCTCAGCCCCCTCGTTATGGGGGAACTGGGGGGTCTCAGCCCCCTCATTATGGGGGAACTGGGGGGTCTCAGCCCCCTCGTTATGGGGGGAACTGGGGGGTCTCAGCCCCCTCATTATGGGGGGAACTGGGGGGTCTCAGCCCCCTCATTATGGGGGGAACTGGGGGGGTCTCAGCCCCCTCGTTATGGGGGAACTGGGGGGTCTCAGCCCCCTCGTTATGGGGGAACTGGGGGAGGGTCTCAGCCCCCCTAGTTATGGAGGGAACTGGGGGGTCACCCCATACCTTGGGGAGGGGGCTGCTCCCAGCCTGGCCCCTGAGGGTATTTGGGGACACCTGGGGGCTCCCCTGGTCCCCCCAAGCTCTGGGGGTGCCTCAGACCCCTCCCCTGAGCCCAGACCTTGTCCCGGGGGGCTCGGGGTCCCCAAATCCTGCCCAGGGCCGGGAGCTGCCCCGATTTGGGGGGGTCGGGATGGGGTCAGACCCCCGTTTTGGGGGCTTGGGAGGGGTTTCACCCTGCGAGCTGCATTTTGGGGAGGGGGCAGCAGTGGGGCCCAAACCTCTCCCCGTGTTTTTGGGGGGCTCAACCCCCTCTCCGTATTTTAGGGGGGCTTCAATTGTCCTCAACCCCCCGTCCGTTTTTTGTGGGGGTCTCCGTGGGGCCGGGGCTGGGGGGGGGCACCGAGGGGTCGGACCGGGGGCTCGGAGAGGAGAAACTGTTCCGGGGGGGGACGAACCGGGTTTAGGGGATCCGGACCGGGCTGGGGGGGTTCGGACCGGGCTGGGGGGGTTCGGACCAGGCCGGGGGAGGGCGAACCGGGCTGGGGAGGGGGTTCGACCAGGCCGGGGGAGGGCGAACCGGGCTGGGGAGGTTCGGACCGGGCTGGGGGGGTTCGGACCGGGCCGGGGGAGGGCGAACCGGGTTTAGGGGATCCGGAGCGGGTTGAAAGGATACGGACTAGGCTGGGGGTCCGGACCGGAGGTTCGGAGGGGAGAACTTTGCTCCGGGGCCCGAGGGGAGCCGAACCGGGACTGGGGGGTGCGGACCGGGCCGGGGAGTCCGTACCTGGGTGAAGGTGTCGGACCAGGTTGAGGGGATCCGGACCGGGATAGGGGGTGCGGACCGGGCTGAGGGGATCCGGACCGGGCCGGGGATTCGTACCTGGCGGAGGGGTCCGGACCAGGTTGAGGGGGTCCGGACCGGATCGAGCTGGAGACACCGCCCAGGGCCCGGTGGGGGCGGCCGGTCCCGGTGCCACCGCCCCGGGCGCGGCGGGCGGGTCCCGGGGCGGGGCGGGGAGGGAAGCGGGGTGTCCCCCCTCCCCAACCATCCCCGGCGCTGCCCCGCCCGGCCCGGCCCGGCCCGGCCCCGCCCGCCCCGCGGCCCCGCGCCAGGTGCATTCCCGGGCACGCTCCGCCGCTACCGGGGAGCCGCGATGGAGCCGCACCGGCACCGGGAGCGGCCCCGGGCGCTGCTGCTGCTGCTGCCGCTGCTGCTCCGCGCCCCCGCGCCCGGCTCCGCGCAGGCAGGTGAGCACCGGCACCGGTACCGGGGGGCACGGCGGAACCGGGGCGGCGCCGCGGGATCGGGCGAAGGGAAACCGGGAAACACCGGAGCGCGCGGGGGTCCCGGGAGGGGCGGCGGCCGCGGGAGCGCTCGGGGGTCCCGTCGGTGCTGCCGTCCCGATTCCGCCGGTACCGGACCCTGATCCAATCCCGGCAATTCCCGCCGCCGCTTCCCCCGCGGGGGCGTCCCGGGATCTCCCGGCGCTGTCCCAGAGGGGATCCCACGGCTCCGGGATCACCGGGACCGGCACCGAAATCCCCCCCGGGACTGCGGCTCCGGCGGGGCTGGGGCTCGGTGACCCCTCCCGGGCCCGGTGGCCTCTCGGGGGTCGGTTCCACACTCGTTGATCATTCCCGGGGGTCAATCCCGGGGCTCGGTGCCCCCTCCCAGGCCCAGTCCCGTTCTCGGTGCCCCCTCCCCGGCTCGGTCCCGTTCTCGGTGCCCCCTCCCCGGCCCGCTCCCGCTCCCGGTTCCCCCTCCCGCGCTCGGCACCTGCGGCCCCGCAGCTGCCCGGGCTAATTTTAGGCTGCGGGGTCGGGTCCCGGCGATGCCTTTTGGGATCCAGACGCGACCCCCGAGGGGGACGCGGGGGGATCCTTCAGGGGGGACCCCCGGAGGGTTCCGGGCCCTGCCCGCGCCGCACCCCCGGCACCCCGGAAGGGCCGCGGCCGCCCGGGAGTTGTTTTTCAATCCCCAAAGGAAAAACACCGAGGGCTGGACGCGCAGGTGGGGCCGGCGTCACCCCAAAAACGCCAGGGGTGCCCGGGGGGTGCCCGGGGCGTGGGGGGCACACACGGGGGGACCCCTCGCTGTGTCCCCTCGCTCCATGTGCCACCGGCGACGCCTCGGATGCCACCCGCGAGGGAGCGGAGCGGGGCTGGGGACACCTCGGGGGGCTTGGGGACACCACGGGGGGCTTGGGGACACCACGGGGGACTCGGGGATATCTCAGGGGGCTCGGGGACACCGAGGGGAGCGGCCCTAACTCTGCACCCCAAACCCCCGTCTGTGAGAGCCCCCTTTGTTCGGGGCCGGGGCCCGGCGCACGCAGCCCCCCTTTGTGCCGGGGCCGAGGGCAGGAGGTCGCTCCGAGCCCCTCCCGGTGCCCCCGCCCGGTTCCCCGGTGCTATTCCTGGCGGCGGGGGCCGCGGTGGCACGCGGCTGATAGCGGGGCCGTGCCGGAGCTGCCAGCGGGGCCCCGCGCTGATAACGCCCGGTCCCGCCGCCGCCGCGGCGCCCGGGGAGGGCTGGGGGGAGACCCCCGCATCGCCCCCCACCCCCCTTCCCCCTGCGGGCAGGTGCAGCGCCCAAAATCCCCCCGTGGGACCCTCGGAGTGATTCCCCGTTAATGATTCCCCGTTAATGATTCCCCGCTCCGGATCCGGGGGGAGCGGCTGGAAGCTGCCCCCCAACACCCTGGGGGGTTTCATGGGGGTCGCACACCCCCTGTTGCGGCCCCCCCCCGCCCCTTCCCCCCGTGCCCATCCCCGGGGGCCGCTGCCATCGCAGCTGGGACCTTTTTTTAGCCCCTTCCCAGCTCAAATGGCCCGGCCGGGGCGGGGGGGCCCGGCCCGTGCGTGCCCCGAGCTCCGCCGCCGCCCCCGGAGGGTCCCGGGCCGGACAAAGCCGCCTTTGACCGCAGCCCCCGCCCCGCGCCGGGGCCTGAGTCACGTCTGCGGCTCTGGGGGGGCCCCGCACCCCTCGGTGCCCCCGGGGGTCCCGGTTTGGGGGGCTCTGCCCCCCTCCCCAATCCCGCCCGCCACAATCGCGGCTTTGTGCGGTGCCAGGGAGGGGCCCCGCGCACAAAGCGGGTTCTGTGCGCCCACGGACAGAGCGGGGACGGGGGACACCGAGCCCCGCGCCCCGGAGCCGGGGTGTCCCGGGCCCGGCCCGCGGGGCGGCGGCGGCGGCGGGGCCGAAGTCCGGGCGGGCGTGGCGGGGCAGGGCGGGGGCCGGGCCCGAGGCGCCCGCCTTGCGCAAGGCTCGCCCGGCCGGTTCGGGCAGCGCTCCGGGACCGCCGGGGACGGGACGGGAGGGGAGGACCCGGGGCGGGGACAGCGCTGGGGGCGGGGGGGAGCGGTGGGGGACAGGGACACCATGGGCAGGGTGGCATGGAGGGGACAAGGACATCGTGGAGGGGACCGGGACACCAGGGCGGAGACAGGGGCACCATGGAAAGGACAAGGACATTGTGGAAAGGACAGGGACCCTGTGGGGGCATGGAGGGGACAGTGACATTGTGGAGGGGACAGGGACACCATGGAGGACACAGGGCCACCATGGAAAGACAGGGATGTTGTGGGGGCACCAGGGAAAGGACAGGGACATTGTGGAGGGGACAGGGACACCGTGAGGGGGACACTGTGGAGGGGACAGGAATGTTTGTGGGGGACACCATGAAAACGACAGGGACCCTGCAGGGGCATGGAGGGGACAGGGACACCATGGGCAGGGTGGCATGGAGGGGACAAGGACATCGTGGAGGGGACAGGGCCACCGAGGGGGGGACATGTCTGTTGGAGAGGTGACAGAGCTGGGGGGGCCATGGTGGCCTCAGTGGCTGTGATGGCCATGATGGCCCTGGTGGCCCTGGTGGCTGTGATGGCCATGGTGGCCCCGGTGGCTGTGATGGCCATGATGGCCATGGTGGCTGTAATGGCCCCGGTGGCCCCGGTGGCCCCGGTGGCCCCGGTGACCGTGGCTGCCCGCAGTGTGCGCGGGGACGCTGAACGGGCTGAGCGTGACCGGGGACGCGCAGCACCAGTACCAGACCCTGCACAAGATGTACAACAACTGCGAGATCGTCATGGGCAACCTGGAGATCGTCCTCATCGACCACAGCCAGGACCTCTCCTTCCTCCAGGTGACCCTGGGCACACGGGGGTGGCCACTGGGGGGGGACCTGGCCAGCTCGGAGGGGACAGGGACACAGAGGGGACATTGCAGTGAGCCAGGGGAGGACATGGCTGCTTTGGAGGGGACGTGGCCACCATGGGGACCAAAGAGTGAGTGTGGCCAGTTTGGAGGGGACGTGGCCACCATGGGTGCAGGACATGGTCAGTTTGGAGGGGACATGGGGGTCATGGCCAGCCAGGGGAGGACATGCCCAGTTTGGTGGTCACTTGGCCACCACGGGGACCGTGGCTATCAAAGGGAGGGCATGGCCAGTTGGAGGGGACAGGGATCACATTTGAGGACCAGGGGTGCAAGACATGGCCAGTTTGAAGGTGACACGGCCACCATGGCGACCGTGGCCAGCCAGGGGAGGACATGGCCACTTTGGAGGTCACATGGGGACCATGGCCACCAGGGGGGGACGTGCCCAGATCAGAGGCCACGTGGCCACCAGGGGGACCATGGCCAGCCAGAGGGGACGTGCCAGGGTCGGGGGTGACCTGGCCACCAGGGGAGGACACGGCCGGTTCGGAGGGGACATGGTGCCCATGGCCAGCTCAGAGGTGGCGTGGCCACCTTGTCGCCGTGGCCGTGGCCAGCCCGTGAGCGTGTCCCCGCCCCCCGCAGACCATCCGCGAGGTCACCGGCTACATCCTGATCGCCATGAACGTGTTCGCGGCGCTGCCGCTGCAGAACCTGCGCGTGATCCGCGGGACCCAGTTCTACGAGGATCGGTTCGCGCTCTTCGTGCTGCTCAACTACAACCCCAACAACACCCAGGCGCTGCGGCAGCTGCGCCTCAACCAGCTCACCGGTGCGACACGGGGACACGGGGGGGACAGGGGACACGGGGGACACGCAGGCGCTGCGGCAGCTGCGCCTCAACCAGCTCACCGGTGCGACACGGGGACACGGGGACAGGGACACGGGGGGTCACAGGGGGGGATACCGGGGAACACGGGGAGGTCACGGACAGACACGAGGGGTACAGGGACAGCACGGGGGGACAGCATGGATGGGGACATGGGGGACACGAGGGGGACACGAGGGGGATGAAGTGGGACACGGGGGGAGAGAGGAACACAGGGGACACGGGGGGGACAGAGGGGAACACGGGGGGGACACGGGGACATGGGGGAAGACCGAGAGGGGACAGGGACAGCACGGGGGGAACAGCACGGGTGGGGACAGAAAGGGAGGGGACTGCAAGAGAGGGACATCGTGTGGGACTTGGGGACGTGGCGGGGTGTCCTCCCTGTCCCCCCGTGACCCCGTCCCTGTCCCGCAGAGATCCTGGCGGGGGGGGTGTACATCGAGAAGAACGCGCAGCTCTGCCACGTGGACACGGTGGAGTGGAGGGACATCATGAGGGACACGCGGCTGGAGCCGCTCGTGAGGGACAACGGGCACGGCTGTGCGTGGGGACAGGGCTGTGGGGACAGTGGGGCTGCAGGGTCACTCCTCATTTGGGGTCACCCCTGGGGGACAGGGCTGTGGGGACAGGTGGGGCTGCAGGGTCACCCCGGTTCGGGGTCACCCTGGATTTGGTGTCACTTCAGGGTCACCCCTGGGTTTGGGGTCACTGGGTCTGGGTTTGGGGTCACTCTTGGGTTTGGGGTCACCCCTGGGTTCAGCATCCCTCTGGGGTCCCCACTGTGTTTAGGGTCCCTTTGGGATCCCCCCTGTTTTGGGGTCCCTCTGGGGTCCCCCCCCCGTGTTTGGGGTCCCTCTGGGGTCCCCCCTGTTTTCGGGGTCCCCCCGGGGTGACCCCGCTGTGTCCCACAGGTGCCCCGTGCCACGAGAGCTGCGGCGGTCACTGCTGGGGGCCGGGCCCCGAGGATTGCCAGAAATGTGGGTACGGGGGGAGGGAGGGGGGATGTTGGGGTCACCCGGCCCCGGTGACCCCTGGTGACCCCCGGTGTCCCCCGTGTCCCCGTGTCCCTGCAGTGACCAAGACCATCTGTGCCCCGCAGTGCAACGGGCGCTGCTTCGGCCACGCGCCCAACGAGTGCTGCCACGAGGAGTGTGCAGGGGGCTGCACCGGGCCCGGCCGCACCCACTGCTTCGTACGTGTCTGTGTGTCTGTCTGTCTGTCTGTGTGTCTGTCTGTGTGTCTGTGTGTCTGTCTGTGTGTCTGTCTGTGTGTCTGTCTGTGTGTGTGTGTGTGTCTGTGTGTCCGTGTGTCTGTGTGTCTGTCTGTCTGTCCATGTGTCTGTCTGTGTGTCTGTGTGTCTGTCTGTGTGTCTGTCTGTGTGCCCATCCATCCACCCCCTGCGTCCATCTGTCTGTCCGTCCATGCATGCGCCTGTCTGTCCACTCCTGTGCCCGTCCATCCATCCATCCATCCATCCATCCATCCATCCATCCATCCATCCATCCATCCCTGTGTCCATTTGTCCTTCTGTCCGTCCCCAGGCCTGCCACCATTTCAACAACAGCGGCTCCTGCGTCCCGCTGTGCCCATGGCCGTGCCCATGGCCGTGTCCATCGCCATGTCTATCCCTGTGTCCATCTGTCCATCCCCACGTTCCCCTCTGTCCATCCCCAGGTCCATCTGTCCATCTGTATCCCTGTGTCCATCTGTCCATCCCCACGTTCCCCTCTGTCCATCCCCATGTCCATCTGTCCATCTGTCCATCCGTCCCCAGGCCTGCCACCATTTCAACGACAGCAGCTCCTGCGTCCCGCTGTGCCCATGGCCGTGTCCATCTGTCCGTCCCCATGTCCATCCCTGTATCCATCCCTGCCCCATGTCCATCTGTCCATCTGTCCATGTGTCCATCTGTCCCCAGGCCTGCCGCCACTTCAACGACAGCGGCTCCTGCGTCCCGCTGTGCCCGCAGCCGCTCATCTACAACAAGCTCACCTTCCAGCTGGAGCCCAACCCCGACACCAAGTACCAGTACGGGGGGGTCTGCGTGCGGGAGTGCCCCCGTGAGTCCTGCCGGCATTTTGGGGGGGCTCTGGGCGGGTTTTTTTTTGGGGGGGTCACTCTTGGCTGACCCCAGGGGTCTCCCCACAGACAATTTCGTGGTGGATCAGAGCTCGTGCGTGCGCGCCTGCCCCAACGACAAGATGGAAGTGGAGAAGAACGGGCTGAAGATCTGCGAGCCCTGCGCGGGGCTGTGCCCCAAGGGTGCGGTTTTGGGGTGTCCTGGGGGGGCTGGGGGTGTTTTTGGGGGGCCCCCCGTGACCCCCTGCCCACCCCCCCAGCCTGTGAAGGCACCGGGGCCGGCAGCAAATACCAGACGGTGGATTCGAGCAACATCGACACCTTCATCAACTGCACCAAGATCCTGGGCAACCTCGACTTCCTCATCACGGGCCTGGAGGGGTGAGCGCTGGGGTTTGGGGGTTCAGGGGGATTTGGGGGTTCAGGGGGTTTAGGGGTTCAGGGATGGGATTTGGGGGTTCAGGGTTGGGATTTGGGGGTTTGGGAATTTGGGGGTGGAATTTGGGGGGGGTTCAGGGATGGCATTTGGGGGGTTCCAGGGGGGGTTCAGGGATGGCATTTGGGAGGTTCAGGGCTGGGATTTGGGGGTTCGGGGATGGGATTTGGGGGTTCAGGGGTGGCATTCAGGGGGTTCCGGGGAGGTTTAGGGGGTGCAGCCCCGCTGACCCCCCCGGCCCCGCAGGGACCCCTGGCGCAACATCTCGGCGCTGGACCCGGAGAAGCTGAACGTGTTCCGGACCGTGCGGGAGATCACGGGTGAGGAGCGGGGCTGGGGGCGCTGGGACCCCCCTGGAGCCCCCCCGGACCCCCCCGGGGCCGCGCTGAGCCCCCGCTGTGCCCCCCCAGGGTACCTGAACATCCAGTCCTGGCCCAAGCACATGCACAACTTCAGCGTCTTCTCCAACCTCGAGACCATCGGGGGACGGAGCCTCTACAAGTGAGGGGCCCCTGGAGCGTGTCCCGCGCCCCTCCCCGCCACCCCCGACCCCTGAATTCCCTCTTTTCCCCAATCCCTGAATTCCCCGTTTTCCCTAATTCCTGAATTCTCTGTTTCCCCCAATTCCTGAATTCTCTGTTTTCCATAATCCCTGAATTTCTGTTTTCCCCAATTCCTGAATTCTCTGTTTTCCCCAATCCCTGAATTTCCTGTTTTCCTTAATTCCTGAACTCCCCGTTTTCCCCAATTCCTGAATTCCCTGTTTTCCCTAATTCCTAAATTCTCTGTTTTTCCCAATCCATGAATTCCCCGTTTTCCCTAATTCCTGAATTCCCTGTTTTCCCTAATTCCTGAATTCCCCGTTTTCCCCAATTCAAGAATTCTCCCCCAGCTCCCGGAGCATTCCCCGATTCCCAGAACATTCCCTAGCTCCCGGAGCGCCCCCAGCTCCCGGAGCATCCCGATTCTCGGAGGATTTCCCGGCTCCCTGAGCACCCCTAGAGCACCCCCGGAGCATTCCGGGCATTCCCCCCCAGGGCATTCCCGATTCCGGAACATTCCCAGCTCCAGGACCATCCCAATTCCGATTCCCGGAGCATTCCCCAATTCCCGGGGCATTCCCCAATTCCCGGGGCATTCCCCGATTCCCGGAGCGGCTCCCGGCACCCTAGAGCACCCCCGATTCCCGGAGCATTCCAATTCCCAGCACTTTCCCAGGGGATTCTGGGCATTTCCCAGAGCATTCCAGGCCAGAACTTTCCCCGATTCCCGGGCATTTCCCCGGAGCTCCCCCCAGCTCCCCGATGTCCCCTCTCGCTGTCCCCCAGCCGCGGTTTCTCGCTGCTGATCATGAAGAACGAGAACGTGACGTCGCTGGGGCTGCGCTCGCTGCGGGAGGTGAGCGCGGGCCGCGTGTACATCACGGAGAACCGGCGGCTCTGCTTCCTGCACACCGTGCACTGGGCGCGCCTCAGCCGCAGCCGCGCCGACCTCGACATCCGCAACAACCGGCCCCGCAGCAAGTGCCGTGCGTGCGGGATGGGGAGGGGGCTGGGGAGGGGGCGTGGGACCCCCCGGGACCGGCTGGGCGCCCCCAGACCCCAAACTGAGACCCCCGCTCCATTGCCTAGCAAAGGGGACACCGGGACCCCCAAACCCCGCACTGAGACCCCCCCCATCCATCCCATGGGGAGGGGGCACCGGGACCCCCAAACCCCGCACGGAGACCCCCCCCAGGACCTGCTGGGCACCCCCAGACCCCAAACTGAGACCCCCCCTCCATTCCCTAGCAAAGGGGACACCGGCACCCCCAAACCCCGCACTAAGACTCCCCCCATCCATCCCATGGGGAGGGGGCACCGGGACCCCAAACCCCCACTGAGACCCCCAGGACCTGCTGGGCACCCCCAGACCCCAAACTGAGCCCCCCTCCATTCCCTAGCAAAGGGGGCACCGGGACCCCCAGACCCCGCACTGAGACCCCCCGTCTGTCACTTGGGGAGGGGGCGTGAGACCCCCCGGGACCGGCTGGGCGCCCCCAGACCCCAAACTGAGACCCCCCCTCTATTCCCTAGCAAAGGGGACACCGGGACCCCCAGCCCCACCCTGACCCCGTGGGTGACCCCAGCCCCGCCCCAGCCCCGCCCCAGCCCCCCAGCCCAGCCCCAGCCCAGCCCCAGCCCCAGCCCGCGGTGACCCCGCTGTCCCCGCAGAGCAAGAGGGGAAGGTTTGTGACCCGCTGTGCTCGGCCGAGGGCTGCTGGGGGCCGGGGCCCGGGCAGTGCCTGTCCTGCCGCTACTACAGCCGGAGGGGCGTCTGCGTGTCCACCTGCCGCTTCAGCGAGGGGTCAGCGGGCACGGGGGACACGGGGGACAAAGGGGGACAAGGGGGGTGTGGGGGACATGGGAGATGTGGGGTAGGGGGGGACACGGGGCAAAGGGGCACAGGGGACATTGGGGACATTGGGCGCACGGGGGGACAAAGGAGGCAAGGGGGGCACGGGGGACACAAGGAGCATGGGGACACTTTTGGCACCCCAGGGTGACCTCACACTGTCAGGGTGACCCCAGTGTGGGATGGGCACTGTCAGGGGGGTCCCAGGGTGGGATGGACACTTTTGGGACCCCAGGGTGACCCCAGCCCGCTCCCCACCCCCGCCCCCGCCATGTCGCGATCCCGGTGACAGCCCCCGCTGCCCGCAGGGACCCGCGCGAGTTCTCGCAGGACGGGGAATGCTCCGAGTGTCACCCGGAGTGCGAGCGCATCGACGGCGGCGCCACCTGCAACGGCTCGGTGCGACCCGGCCCGGCCCCGCTCTGTCCCCGCTGTCCCTGCTCTGTCCCGCTCTGTCCCCACTGTTCCCGCTGTCCCCACTCTGTCCCCACTCTGTCCCCGCTCAGTCCTCACTGTCCCCGTTGTCCCCGCTGTCCCCACTGTCCCCGCTCTGTCCCCACTGTCCCCTCTGTCCCCACTCTGTCCCTGCTCAGTCCCCACTGTCCTCTCTCTCCCCTCTGTCCCCACTCTGTCCCCACTCTGTCCCCTCTGTCCCCGCTGTCCCCGCTCTGTCCCCGCTCTGTCCCCACTGTCCCCGTTGTCCCCGTTCTGTCCCCGCTCTGTCCCCACTGTCCCCGTTGTCCCCGTTCTGTCCCCGTTCTGTCCCCACTGTCCCCTCTGTCCCCACTCTGTCCCCGCTCAGTCCCCACTGTCCCCGTTGTCCCCGCTGTCCCGTTCTGTCCCCGCTCTGTCCCCACTGTCCCCGCTCTGTCCCCACTGTTCTCTCTCTCCCCTCTATCCCCACTCTGTCCCCTCTGTCCCCGCTGTCCCCACTCTGTCCCCACCCCTGTCACGCCCCCCGATCCCCGCAGGGCGCGGACACGTGCACGCGCTGCGCTCACTATCGCGACGGGCCGCACTGCGTGGAGCGCTGTCCCGACGGGGTCCTGGGCGAGCGCGGCCCCATCTACAAATACCCGGACGGGAGCCGCGAGTGCCGGCCCTGCCACGAGAACTGCACCCGGGGGTGCGCGGGGGGCGCCGGGGGGCGGGCCGGGGGTCCCGGGACATCGCTGAGGGACCCCGGGCAGGCTGAGGGTCCCAAAATCTCTTTGGGGAGCAGGGTGGGGGTCCTGGGGCATCGTGGGGGGCGGGGTGGGGGTCCCAAAATCTCTTTAGGGAGCAAGGTGGGGGTGCTGGGACATCATTGAGGGCAGGGTGGAGGGGTCCCGGGCAGGTTGGGGGTCCCAAAATCTCTTTGGGGAGCAGGGTGGGAGTGCCAGGGCATCATTTGGGGCAGGGTGGGGGTCTTGGGGTATCATCTGGGGCAGAATGGGGGTGCCCTGGGCAGGCTGGGGGTCCCAAAATCTCTTTTGGGGCAGGGTGGGCGTGCCAGGGCATCACTGGGGGCATTTTGGGATTTGGGGACCCCACGGGGCATAAGTTGGGGTGAAATTGGGGGTCTCCCCACCCCCCGCTGACCCCCGTGTCCCTCCCCACAGCTGTGTGGGGCCGCTGCTGCGGGACTGCCTGGGGGACCCCCTGCCCGTGTCCAGGTACTGGGGGGGCTGTGGGGACATCCCAGGGGAGTGGGGACATCCCAGGGGGAGTGGGGACATGCTGGGGACATCCCGGTGGGGGAGGTTGGGACATCCCGAGGGGCTAAAGGGACCCCAAGGGGCTGCGGGGACCCCAACCCTCGTCCCCATCCCCATCCCTGTCCCATCCCCATTCCCGTTTCGATCCCGTTCCCGTTCCCATCCCGTTCCTGTTCCCGTTCCCATCCCATTCCCGTTCCCATCCCGCCCCCGTTCCCGTCCCCATCTTGTTCCCGTTCCCGTTCCCGTTCTCGTTCCCTTTCCCATTCCCGTTCCCGTTCCTGTCCCGCCCCCGTTCCCGTCCCCATCTCGTTCCCTTTCCCGTTCCCGCTCCCATCCCGCTCCCATTCCCGTCCCCATCTCGTTCCCGTTCCCGTTCCCGTTCCCATTCCTGTTCCCATCCCGTCCCCGTTCCCATCCCATTCCCGTTCCCATCCCGTTCCCATTCCCGTTCCCGCTCCCATCCCGGTCCCGGTCCGGTCCCGTTCCAGGCGGGCCCCGACGCTGATCGCGGTCATGGTGGTCGGCGCCGTTTTCCTCTCGTGCTCTCTGGTGCTGCTGGCGCTGCTCTACTGGCGCAGCAAGAAGATCCAGAAGAAACGCGCGATGCGGCGCTACCTGGAGCGGGGCGAGGTCAGCGCCGGGAACCGGGACGGACCGGGAGGAACCGGGAGGAACCGGGAGGAACCGGGAGGGGAACCGGGAGGAACCGGGAGGGGAACAGGGAGGGACCGGGAGGGAAACGGGAGGAACCAGGAGCGGCCCCGGGCTGGCGGGGCGGGGGAAGGGGCAGGGGCCGGCCCGGGCCTGTGTCCCGCCGCGCTGGAGCCGTGTCCGGCCCTGGCCAGCCCCGTCCCCGCCCCTCTGCATCTCGGCTTCCATCCCAGTCACTCTCCATCCTCGTCCTGCTGTGCTGCTGTCCCTGTCCCTGTCCCCATCCCTGTCCTTTCCCTTTTTCCTGTCCCTGTCCCTGTTTCTGCTCCCGTTCCCATCCCTGTCCCCTTGTCTTATCCCTGTCCCTGTCCCTGTCTCTGCTCCCGTCCCTGTCCCTGTCCCTGTTTCCATTCCCTTTCCTGTTCTCGTCTCCATCCTGCTCCATTCCTGTCCCCATCCCCTTTCCTGTCCCTATCCCTGTCCCCATCCTGCTCCATCCCCATCTCTGTTCTCATCCTGTTCTGTTCCCAACCCTGTACCTGTCCCGGTCCCGATCCCTGTCCCCGTTCCCATCCCCATTCCCATTCCCACTCCCATCCCCATCCCCGTCCCCGTCCCCGTCCCCGTCCCCGTCCCCGCCGGCAGAGCCTGGAGCCGCTGGATCCCAGTGAAAAAGCCAACAAGGTCCTGGCCCGGATCTTCAAGGAGTCGGAGCTGAAGCGCCTCAAGGTCCTGGGCTCGGGGGTCTTTGGCACCGTGCACAAGGTGGGTTTGGGGTTTGGGGAGGGGCTGAGGGGCCATCCCACTGATCCCATCCCAAATCCCATCCAAAATCCCATCCCAAACCCCATCTCACTGATCCCATCCCATTGATCCCATCCCAAACCCCATCCCATTAATCACATCCCAAATCTCATCCCATTGATCCCATTGATCCCATCCCGTTGATCTCACTGATCCCATCCCAATGATCCCATCCCAGCCCATCCCAAATCCCATCCCAAATCTCATCCCACTGATCCCATCCTAAATCTCATCCCAAATCCCACCCCAAATCTCCTCATCCCATTGATCCCATTGATCCCAAATCCCATTGATCCCATCCCATCCCATTGATCCCATTGATCCCATTGATCCTATCCCACTGATCCCACTGATCCCATCCCAATGATCCCATCCCAACCCATCCCAAATCCCATCCCAAATCCCATCCCACTGATCCCATCCTAAATCTCATCCCAAATCCCACCCCAAATCTCCTCATCCCATTGATCCCATTGATCCCAAATCCCATTGATCCCATTGATCCCATCCCATTGATCCCATTGATCCCATCCCATTGATCCCATTGATCCCATCCCATTGATCCCAAATCCCATTGATCCCACTGATCCCACTGATCCCACTGATCCCACCCATCCCATCAATCCCCGCAGGGTATCTGGATCCCGGACGGGGATTCCATCAAGATCCCGGTGAGCATCAAGGTGATCCAGGACTGGAGCGGGCAGCAATCCTTCCACGCCGTCACCGACGTGAGTCTGGGGTCTGGGGGCTTCGGGGTCCCCCCTGCCTCAGGGGGGTCTGGGGGAATTTTGGGGGTGCTCTGAGGCAAGTCCGGGATCCCCCCCAGCTCAGGGGT
This sequence comes from Muscicapa striata striata, assembly GCA_030060385.1. Lineage (NCBI taxonomy): Eukaryota > Metazoa > Chordata > Aves > Passeriformes > Muscicapidae > Muscicapa > Muscicapa striata. Next base: position 44,658 of record JAREIS010000636.1, read on the forward strand.
GCTCCAGGGTCCCTCTGGGGCCAGGGAATGGGTTTTGGGGGGCTCTGGGGGTGGTTCAGAGCAGTTCTGGGGTCACCCCAGGGCCAAGAAAGGGCTTGGGGGTGCCCTGGGGGTCTCCTCTGGGGCCAGGGGAGAGGTTTGGGGGGGTTCCAGGGGTCCCCCTGCATCCGGGGGTGCTCCAGGTGTGTCCCCCTGGACCCCGGGGTGCTCTGGGGGTGCTCCAGGGGTGCTCTGGGGGTGCTCCAGGCGTCCCCCTGCTGCTGTGGGTGGGTTTGGGGGTATTCTGGGCGTCCCCCTGAATCCAGGGGATGCTCTGGGTGTGTCCCCCTGAACCTGGGGATGCTCTGGGTGTGTCCCCCTGAATCCAAGGGTGGGTTTGGGGATGCTCAGGGTGTCCCCCCAAACCCGGGGCGCTCCGGGGTTGCTCTGGGGGCGCTCTGGGTGTGTCCCCCCCCTGAACCCGGGGTCACTCCTGCGTCCCCCGTGGACCGTCCCCGGGTGTCCCCTCCAGGCCATGCTGGCATCGGTCACCGGGCCTGACATCGGGCTGCTGGGGTCCCCCTGGACCCGCGCTCAGCGGTCCGAGGCGCTCGTGGCCCCATCCGAGGACTCGTGCCCTGACCGGTCCTGGTTGACGTACGGCTGCAGTGCGGCAGAACCGCGGCAGCATCAGCCCGCAGCTGCTGCTCAACTGGTGCGCAGGTGGCAGGGCTCGTCGACGTGCCAGACCGGCAGCTCAGGGGCTGCTCGGTGCTGAGGTGGCAAAGACTCGGCGAGGGGGCGGGCACGGGGAGGGGTTTGGGGGAGGGTTCTGTGGGTGTCGTGTTCAGTCCTAAAAATTGGGGGTCAGGTAGAGTGAAAAAATGAGTCCTAAAAAGTGAGAGTCAGACACGGGGAGGGGTTTGGGGGAGGGTTCTGTTGGTGTTTTGTTCTGGTCCTAAAAATTGGGGGTCAAACACAGTTAAAGGAATTTCTCCAGTCCTAAAAACTTGGAGTCAGACACAATGAAGGGTTTTGAGGGAGTTCCCTGCTGGTGTCGTGCTCAGTCCTAAAAATTGGGGGTCAGGCAGGGTGAAAAAATGAATCCTAAAATGTGAGAGTCAGACACAAAATAAATAAATAACAAATACAGAAAAGATGATTTTTTTTTAGGGGATGTACTACCTGGATTAATATAATTAATATAATATGATATAATATGATATAATGTAATATAATATAATAATATAATATAATATAATATAATATAATATAATATAATATAATATAATATAATATAATATAATATAATGTAATATAATGTAATATAATATATACACAAAATAACTAAATAACAAATACAGAAAAGACCAATTTTTTTAGGGGATGTACTACCTGGAGGAGTGCACCCAAATTTGGATCTGTTTTTCAGAGGATGTACTACCTGGATCAATATAATATAATATAATATAATATAATATAATATAATATAATATAATATAATATAATATAATATAATATAATATAATATAATATAATATAATATAATATAATATAATATAATATAATATAATATAATATAATATAATATAATATAATATAATATAATATATACACAAAATAAATAAATAACAAATACAGAAAAGACCAATTTTTTAGGGGATGTACTACCTGGAGGAGTGCACCCCAATTCAGATTTCATTTTTAGGGGATGTACTACCTGGAGGAGCACCGCATGGTTCACAGGAACCTGGCAGCCCGGAACGTTCTGCTCAAGTCTCCCAGCCAGGTGCAGGTGGCAGATTTTGGGATCGCTGACCTGCTCTACCCCGATGACAAAAAGTATTTCTACAACGAGGTCAAGGTGGGGGATCCTGGAGATGTGGCATCCCCTAAATGTCACCTGTGTCACCTGTCCTGCATCTCCAAATCCCCCCAGATCCCATCCCCGGTGTCCCCAGTGCTCAGGGGTGTCCCCATCCGCTCTGTGTCCCCCACTCTGCACTCCTGGGACCCTAAAAATGTCACCCATGTTATCACTCTGTGCCCCTGGGACCCCACAAATCCCATCCCCAGTGTCCCCAGTGCTCAGGGGTGTCCCCATCCCCTGTGTGTCACCTGTCCTGCACCTCCAAATCCCCACAAATCCCATCCCCAGTGTCCCCAGTGCTCAGGGGTGTCCCCATCCCGTCTGGTCCTGCATCCCCAGGACCCCCTGTGTGCCATCCCCAGTGTCCCCATCATCCAGGGGTGTCCCCATCCGCTCTGTGTCCCCCACTCTGCACTCCTGGGACCCTAAAAATGTCACCCATGTCACCACTCTGTGCCCCTGGGACCCCCCAGATCCCATCCCCAGTGTCCCCAGCACCCAGGGGTGTCCCCATTCCCCCAAATCCCACCCCTCCATTCTTCCCATCCTTCCCCCCCGTGTCCCCGCGCTGTCCCCGCGCTGTCCCTGCGCTGTCCCCGCGCTGTCCCCGCGACTGTCCCTGTGTCCCACCGCCCCTTTTCCTGCAGACCCCCATCAAGTGGATGGCGCTGGAGAGCATCCACTTCGGCAAGTACACGCACCAGAGCGACGTCTGGAGCTACGGTGAGCTCGGCCCCGTGTCCCCCGTGTCCCCTCGTGTCCCCTCGTGTCCCCCTTGTTCCCCCCGGTGTCTCTCAGTGCTCCCCCGGTGTCCCCCCGTGTCCCCACGGTGTCCCCCTTGTCCTCTCCGGTGTACCCTGGTGTCCCCGCTGTCCCGGTGTCACTGTCCCTGTCCCGGTGCCACTGTCGCAGTCCCCGCTGTCCTGGCTGTGTCCCCGCTGTCCCGTGTCCCTGTGGCTGTCCCGTGTCACTGTCACTGTCCCTGTCCCGTGTCACTGTGGCTGTCCCGTGTCACTGTCGCTGTCCCTGTCCCTGTGGCTGTCCCGGTGTCACTGTCCCTGTCCCGTGTCACTGTCCCTGTCCCGTGTCACTATTGCTGTCCCGTGTCCCTGTGGCTGTCCCTGTCCCTGTGGCTGTCCCGTGTCCCTGTCCCTGTCCCGCGTCACTGTGGCTGTCCCGTGTCCCTGTCCCTGTCCCGCGTCCCTGTGGCTGTCCCATGTCCCTGTGGCTGTCCCGTGTCCCTGTGGCTGTCCCGTGTCACTGTGGCTGTGTCCCTGTCCCGTGTCCCTGTGGCTGTCCCATGTCCCTGTGGCTGTCCCGTGTCCCTGTGGCTGTCCCGTGTCCCTGTCCCTGTCCCGTGTCCCTGTCCCTGTCCCGTGTCCCTGTGGCTGTCCCGTGTCACTGTGGCTGTCCCGTGTCCCTGTGGCTGTCCCGTGTCCCTGTGGCTGTCCCGTGTCCCTGTGGCTGTCCCGTGTCCCTGTGGCTGTCCCTGTCCTGTGGCTGTCCCTGTCCCTGTCCCGTGTCCCTGTGGCTGTCCCGTGTCACTGTCCCTGTCCGTGTCCCTGTGGCTGTCCCGCGTCCCTGTGGCTGTCCCATGTCCCTGTGGCTGTCCCGGTGTCCCTGTGGCTGTCCCGTGTCCCTGTGGCTGTCCCGTGTCACTGTCCCTGTCCCGGTGTCACTGTGGCTGTCCCGTGTCCCTGTGGCTGTCCCGGTGTCCCTGTGGCTGTCCCTGTCCCTGTGGCTGTCCCGTGTCCCTGTCCCTGTCCCGTGTCACTATTGCTGTCCCGCGTCCCTGTGGCTGTCCCATGTCCCTGTGGCTGTCCCGTGTCACTGTCCCTGTCCCGTGTTCCCTGTGGCTGTCCCGTGTCCCTGTGGCTGTCCCGTGTCACTGTCCCTGTCCCCGCGGCCAGGGGTGACGCTGTGGGAGATGATGACGTTCGGGGCGGAGCCGTACGCCGGGATCCGCCTGGCCGAGGTGCCGGATCTGCTGGAGAAGGGCGAGCGCCTCTCGCAGCCGCACATCTGCACCATCGACGTCTACATGGTCATGGTCAAATGTGAGCGGGGGCAGCAGGGGGTCCCCGGGCTGTCCCCAGGGCTGGGCGGGGTCCTGCTGCTGTCCCCAGAGCGGGGCGGGGTCCTGCTGCTGTCCCCAGAGCTGTCCCCAGAGCGGGGCGGGGTCCTGCTGCTGTCCCCAGAGCTGTCCCCAGGGCTGGGCGGGGTCCTGTTGCTGTCCCCATTCCTGTCCCCATTCCCAGGAGGGTCCCACTCCTGTCCCCATCCCTCTGGCAGGTCCCTGCTGCTGTCCCCAGAGCTGTCCCCAGAGCAGGGTGGGGTCCTGCTGGTGTCCCCAGGGCTGGGCAGGTCCCTGCTGGTGTCCCCAGAGCTGTCCCCAGCCCTGGACAAGTCCCTGCCCCTGTCCCCAGCTCTGTCCCCAGCCCTAAGCCGTGTCCTGCTGCTGTCCCCAGAGTGGTCCCTGTTCCCAGGAGGGTCCCATTCCTGTCCCCATCCCTGGACAGGTCCCTGCTCCTGTCCCCACCCCTGTCCCCATCCCCAGGCAGGGTCCTGTCCTTGGGGCCAGCTCCTGTCCCTGTCCCCATCCCTGTCCCCATTCCCGTGGCAGCTCCAGCTCCTGTCCCCATCCCCAGGGGTGTCCTGGCTCTGTCCCCATTCCCAGCACCAGGTCCTTGGTCTGTCCCCAGTCCCGGGGCCGTGTCCCCGCCGTGTCCCCACCCCTGACCGTGTCCCCACCCCTGTGACCGTGTCCCCACCCCTGTGACCGTGTCCCCGTGTCCCCCCAGGCTGGATGATCGATGAGAACATCCGCCCCACCTTCAAGGAACTCGCCAACGAGTTCACGCGCATGGCGCGGGACCCGCCGCGCTACCTGGTCATCAAGGTGAGCCCCAGACCCCCAGACCCCCCAGACACCCCCAAATCCCCCAAACCCCCAGACCCCCTGAGCTACCTGGTCATCAAGGTGAGCCCCGAGACCCCCCCAGACCCCCCCAAACCCCCCCAGACCCCCAGACCCCCGAGCTACCTGGTCATCAAGGTGAGCCCCGAGACCCCCCCAGACCCCCCCAGACACCCCCAGAGACCCCCAAACCCCCAACCCTAACCTGGGACCCCCCTCTCCCATACCTGCTGATCAAGGTGAGCCCCCCCAAACCCCGAACCCTGGCCAGGGACCCCCCCCATACCTGCTGATCAAGGTGAGCCCCCCTAAACCCCGAACCCCCCAACCCTGACCCGGGACCCCCCCAGCAGGAGAGCGGGGCCGCGCCCCCCGCCGAGCCCCCCACCCTGAGTGACAAGGAGCTGGACGAGGTGGAGACGCTGGAGCTGGAGGAGGAGGAGGAGGAGGAGGAGCTGGAGCTGCCCTTCGGCCTCGCGCCGGGGCGGTGCCCGCAGCGCCCGCGGGGGGGCTGCGCCCGGGTGAGACCCCCGGGGGGCTCGGGGGGAGTTTGGGGGGGTTTCTGGGGGCTGAGGGTGACACAGGGGGCTTTTGGGGAGTTTGGGGGCTGGGGGGCTGAGGGGTTCCGGGGGCTGGGGGAGTTTGGGGGCTCAGGGGAGTTTGGGGGCTGGGGGGCTGAGGGTGACACAGGGGGGCTCGGGGGGAGTTTGGGGGCTCAGGGGGTTTGGGGGTTTAGGGGGCTCGGGGGACTCGGGGGACTCGGGGGAGGCGTTCTGGAGGGTGACACGGTGGTCTGGGGGGTGACATTGGGGACTGGGAAGTGACACGGGGGTCCTGCGATGTGACACAGCGTCCTGGGGTGTCACCCACGGCTCTGGGGTGTCACGTCGGGTCCTGGGGTGTGACACCGGGTCCGGGAGGTGACACGGGGATCTGGGGTGTCACGTGGGGGTGGCACAGAACAGGATGGGGGCACAGAGTCCCGGGATGTGACATGGTGTCCCCGTTATGTCCCCGCGGTGTCCCCGCCGTGCCAGCCCCGTGTCCCCTTGCTGTCCCCTTGGTGTCCCCGCAGAGCCCGAGCCTGCTGAGCGCCCCCGCCGGGTACATCCCCATGAACCAGCCGGGCCTGGGCTGCCCCCGACAGGTACCGGGGCTCGGGGGGCTCGGGGGGGGCTCGGGGGGGCTCGGGGGGCTCGGGGGGGCTCAGGGGGCCACCATGGGGTGCCAGAGTGGGGACACAAAGGGGTGACAGTGGAGGGGAGAGGTGGCAGGGTTGGGGTCCCCCCCTGACCCCCGGTGTCCCCCGGGGGGGTTGGGGTCCTGTTGGGGTCCCCACTCTCATTCCCAGTGTCCCCAGCCCGGGGGGTCCCGGGGCAGATTTGGGATCCCGGGGCAGGTTTTGGGGTACCCCCCTGACCCCCCGCTATCCCAGCCTGGGGGTCCCAGGTTGGGTTTGGGATCCCAGAGAGGTTTGGGGTCCCAGGGCAGGTTTGGGGTCCCGGGGCAGGTTTTGGGGTACCCCCCTGACCCCCCCTCTCTCCCAGCCCGGGGTCCCAGGGCAGATTTGGGGTCCCGGGGCAGATTTGGGTTCCCAGAGAGGTTTGGGGTCCCAGGGCAGATTTGGGATCCTGGGGCAGGTTTGTGATCCCAGGGCAGGTTTTGGGGTACCCCCCTGACCCCCTCTCTCCCAGCCCGGGAGTCCCAGGGCAGGTTTGGGGTCCCAGGGCAGATTTGGGGTCCCGGGGCAGGTTTGTGTTCCCAGAGAGGTTTGGGGTCCCAGGTTGGGTTTGGGGTCCCAGGGCAGGTTTGTGATCCCAGGGCAGGTTTTGGGATCCCGGGGCAGGTTTTGGGATCCCGGGGCAGGTTTTGGGGTGCCCCCCTGACCCCCCTCTCCCCCAGCCCGGCCCGGCCCGGCCCCCGCGGCGCAGCCGGCAGGAGTCCCTGGGCCGGACGGTGTCGGAATCGTCCGAGGGTCGCGGCACCGGCTCGGAGCTGGAGCTGGGGCCGGGCGAGGGCGCGTCCCTGGCCGGGAGCCTGTGCCGGAGCCTCCGCCCGCGCTCGCGGGGGGACAGCGCCTACCTGTCCCAGCGGGGCAGCCTCCCGCCCCCCGCGCCCCCCTCCGACGGCAGCGAGGAGGACCCCAACGGCTACGTCACCCCAAATTGCACCCTCCGAGGTGGGGGGGTCCCAGAGCGCTGCGTGGGGGCTGCGGGGGGGGGTTTGACCATTCGTGGGGTCTTGGGGAGGGGGGTTCTGTCTCTTTGGATGGGGTTTTGGGGCTCCCTCCATCCTTGGGGGTCTTGGGAGGGGGTCCCAGGGGCTCTCCCCATCCTTGGAGGTCTTGGGGAGGGGGTCCCATCCCTTTGAATTGGGTTTTGGGGCTCCCCCTGTCCTTGAGGGTCTTGGGAGGAGGGGGCTTCTGTCCCACTGAATTTATGGGGGTCCTTATGGGGGGGTCTTTTCCCACTGGATCGGATCTGGGGGGTCCCATCCTGCAGGGTTTGGGGGGTCTCTGTGGTTCTGGGGGGCTCCATCCCCTGTTTTGGGGTGGGGACTCTCCTGTGGTTCTGGGGTGCTCCATCCCCTGTTTTTGGGGTTTGGGGTCCAGGCTATGGGGGGATCATTTAGGGGATGATCTTTTAGGATTTCAGGCTGGGCTGAGCCCCCCCCCCCAAAACCGAGTGCCAGGGGGACCCCGGGAGGGCTCGGGGGGGTCCTGGCTGGTGTGTCCCCTCCTCCCCCGGTGTGTGACGCCCCCTCCCCGTGCAGACACGGACCCCGCCGGGCGCTCGGTACCGGAGCCGGAGGAGGAAGAGGAGGAGGAGGAGGAGTACGAGTACATGAACCGGCGGCCGGGGGGCGCCCCGGGAGCCCCCCAACCCCGGCCGGCCTCGCTGGAAGAGCTGGGCTACGAATACATGGAGGTGGGCTCGGAACCGGGGGGACCCCCGGGTGCCCCCCAAGGGAGGGGGACAACACCAGGCGACGATGATGAGGAGGAGGAGGATGAAGAAGACTACGAGTACATGAACAAACAGCCGCGGCTCAGCCGCTCGCTGGGCACCGACGGCTACACCGATATGAGGGCGGGGGACCCCGGCGCGACCCCCGCGGGGGACGAGCAGGGCTACGAGGAGATGGAGGCGGTGCTGAGGCCGCGCTGCCCCGGCTGCCGCAGCGCCCCCGGTTCCGGTCCCGGTCCCGGTATGAAGCCCCTGCGGAGTTTGGAAGCCTCGGACTGCGCCTTCGATAATCCCGATTATTGGCACAGCCGCCTCTTCGCCAAGGCCGATGCTCAGCGGACGTAGGGGACCCCTCCCCACCCCTCTCATGGGACCCCTCCCCAAATCGGGGGGCTCGTATTGATATGAAGGATCCCCCCCCCACATTCATGGGGGATGAGCTGCAGCGGGGTTAGGGCGGGGATTGGGGGTCTCAGCCCTTTTGGGGTTACCCCCCGTTTTTTGGGGGGGTTTAGGGTGGGGGGGAGCTGAGCCTGAGCATGCCGAGGTGGGGAGGGGGCGGTGGAGACCCCCTGGATGCCCCTCCCACCGTTTCTTTCCTCCTCCCCACAACTCACTGAAGGTGCTCCCCAAATCCCTGGGGGGGGTCTGGGGTCCCCGGGGGGTCCCTGGGGGGATCGGGGGTCCCCGCCCAGAGCAACAGACCAGGTCAGATGGAATTTCTGAAGGACCCCAGACTCATTTTCAGGATTTCCCATTCCCTGCTGAGTGAAGGTTTGGGGTGTCCCCCTCCCCTGAGGTCAGGGGGGATCCCCGGGATCCCTTTTTGGGGTGTTTTCCTCGGTTTTTCGGGGGCTGCCCCGGTTGGGGGGATCCCCCGCTCAGGGATCGCCCCCGGCCCCGGGGGTCGCGCGAGATGAGTGAAAATAAAGGAATTTGAATAAAAGCGTCGGGGCTGAGGTTTGGGGGGCTGGACCGGGGGTTCGTGGGGGGACACTGGGACACGGGATCGGGACCATGAACCGGGGACGACGCCAGCCCCGGGGCCGGTGCTGAGGGGTCACGGGGGCTTGACCGGGGTTCGAGGGGAGCACTGGGGTTGGGACTATGGGACTGAGGCCGCTGAGGGACTCCAGTGGTCCGGGGACAGTAGGGACCGGTCCCGGTGCCGTCCCGGCGCCGAAATTCCGCACCCGCCCCTTCCTTTCCCGTTCCATCTGCCTACATCCCCCATCGTGCCTCTCGCGCCGCTTCCGTTCTCACGCCCCGCCTCCTCCCGCGAGAGCCGCGCTGCATGCCGGGAGTTGTAGTCCACGGGGAAGGGCACGCACCCGTCCGGGTCACTGCGCGCGGGGCCGCCGGGAGTTGTAGTCCAGGGGGGCGGGCAGGACTCACGTTCCCAGCGTGCGCCGCGCAGAGCCCGCGCTCTGCCCTGCTCGCGCCTCCGGCTCGCGGTCCCGGGGGCTCCTCAGCGCCGGGCGGGGGGGGCTCGAGCAGGCCCGGGGGGCTCCGGGGGGCTCGGCGGGGCTCCCACCATGTCGGGCGAGGAGGAGGCGAACGAGCTCACCATCGCCGAGGACCTGGTGGTGACCAAGTACAAGATGGGGGGGGACATCGCCAACCGTGAGTGCGGGCCGCGGCCGGGGGGGTGGCGGGGAGGGCGCGGGGGAAGCGCAGGGTGGGGAGCGGCCAGGCCTGAGCAGCCCCCGCTGTGAGACCCCCCCCCGGGCTGGGACCCCCCTCAGGGGCTGGCGAGCGCTGCTTGGGGCTGGGGGGAGCGGGTCGGGACCCCCTCCGTGTCCCGGTGTGACCCCCCCGGTGCGCGGGACCCACCCGGTCCCGGCGGGGCCCGGCCCCGCGCGGCCGCCGCCGCTGCCGGCACGTGGTACCGCGCCCCACGTGCACCGGGAGCGGGGCCGGGCCGGGCCGGGCCTGCCGCCCCCCAGCCCAACCCAAACCCCGCCCGCGCCCCCTTTGTTCGGGGTCTCACCCCCGGCTCCCGTCCCGGTTAACGGGGGGCCGAGCCCCGCGGTGGCGGCGGGGACGGGACGGGAGCGGGGGGAGCCCCGGGCGGGGAGGCCTGGCTGGGTTGGCGGGTGAGGGCTGCTCCGGGAACGGGACTCTGAGCTGGGAGTGAGGGGCTCTGGGTTTGGGGATGGGATCCCGGACCGGCCTGGGGGTGCCGTTCCAGGAGTGGGGTCCCGAACCCGTCTGGGGGTCCCGTCTTGGGAACGGGGTCCAGTTCTGGGAATGGGGTCCTGTCCTGGGTAGGGGGGGCCGGTTTTTGGAGTGGAACCGGTTTGGGGGTGCTGCTCCAGGAGGGGGATCCTGTCTTAGAAAGGGGGTTCTGTCCCGGGAATGGGGATCCTGTCCCGGGAATGGGGGTCCTGTCCCGGGAATGTGGCTCCAGCCGCTGTCCCCAGCCCCGGCAGGCTCTGCCCCCCCTTTCCCGGTTATTTTTTAACTCCTTTCCCGGTGTCCCGGCTCCGGCAGCCGCCCCGACCGGTTCCGCGGGGCTCCCCGCTGTCCCACCCCGCTTCCTGCTGACTCCAGAGCTTCTTTTGAACTGCTGCGGGTGTCCCGGGAGGCGATTTGGGAGCGGGGATTCCCTTCGGGAAGGGAGGGAGGTGTCCTGGGCAGACTGGAAGTTTGGTCACCTCCCTTCCCGGGGGAAAAGGCAGCTCCATGAAGGTTCTCCTCGCTTGGGAAGAGCAAACACACACAAAAAAATAAATCTGCAAAAAAAGCCCCTTCCAGCTGTCGGTTTCTAGGGATAGAAAGTGCCTTAACTCCCTAAAAAACATCGGGAAGGAGAGAAGGATTTGAGGAGTGTTCGTGCTCCTCTGATCCCTTGGAATGCTCCGAGGGTTTTCCCCTTTATCTGCTTTTTGTTTGGTTTTTTTTCTCCTGTTTGTTTTATTCCCCCTCCGTGTCCCGACAGCTCTTATCAGGAATCTTATCCTTGCTTTGAAATATTCCCAACTGTCCCATGGAAAAGGGCTGGAATTTGAAGTTGCTGCACAGGTGACAGTGCCACAGCACTCCCAAGGATTCCTTGGAATTCTGAGGAACCAGGCTGCGACAAAGAGGGGAATGTGAGGGGACATTCCAGGATCCCAAAATATTTTGGGATCAGCACTGTGGATGAAGCTGGAGGAGGTCTGGGGACACTTTTTTTTTTCCCCTAAGGCACGAGGCAGGCTGGAATTCCTGGTGGTTTTTTTGAGGGGGAGTGAAACATTCCCAAAACTTCCCGGAGTGGTGTGTGGGGCGTTCCCTGTGTCAGCACATGGATTCCAAGGAAAACTGGGACATGCAGTGGGCTTTGATGTCTCCCAGTCATTCCCAAACCTGTTCCTGGAGCTCTGACTTCTCCCAGAGGAATTTGGGAGTGTGAGGCTCTCATTTCCCGAAAAAACTCCCAAAAAAAAATATCCCAAAAACACTCCCAAAACCATTCCCAAATATACAAATTAAAGCAGGTTTTACACCTTTCTCACTGAGATTTAGGGCTGGAATCTGGGTAAAACAAGGAGGATTTTCCTGCTGGCTGTTGGATTTGGGGCTGTGGATCCATGAAAATAGGTTTTTTTGGGTTTTTTTGGGAATTGCAGGGGTCCTGCGCGCCGTGCTGGAGGCGGCGAATCCCGGCGCGTCCGTGCTGTGCCTGTGTGAGAAGGGTGATGCCATGATCATGGAAGAGACCGGGAAAATCTTCAAAAAGGAAAAGGAAATGAAGAAAGGTGAGTGGGGAAGGGTCTCATTCCTGGATGAGGAATTCCTTCTGTTCTCTGGTTTTAACCCAAATCTGCCTCAGTTTCCGTGGATCCATCAGAATGGTGTGGGAGGGTGAGTCTGGGGGGTCTGGGACAAATATTTGTCACCAAATTCCCATCTTGGGGGTGCTGGAATTAACTTTAGGTGGGATACTGGGGAGAAATTCCTCCCTGTGAAGTGCTGGGATGGAATTCCCATCCCTGCAAGCAGCCTGGGATAGGGGAAGGTGTCCCAGGAGGGTGGAATGGAGCTTTAAGGTTCTTCCCAATCCCAAACAATTCCTCAAATCCTTTTTTTTTCTGTTGTTCCCATTGCCAGGAATCGCCTTCCCCACGAGTATATCCGTAAATAACTGTGTGTGTCACTTCTCCCCCCTCAAGAGTGACCAGGATTACATCCTCAAGGATGGGGATTTGGTCAAAATGTGAGTGCCATGGGAATTGCCTCTCCCTTCCTTAAATTCTAAAATTATTTGGGTTGGAAGGACCTGTCAGACCACCCCTTCCCCCACCCCTCAGCGTTAATTCCTTGCTAATTAAAGCCTACTAACGAGCCTGGAGGGGCTCCTGGGGCAGCATTCCATGTGCTGGTGCCTGTGGAGGGGTGGGATTTTCCTGGAATTGCTGGAATTCCCGTTTTCCCTCTGTGTTGCAGCGACCTGGGCGTGCACGTGGACGGCTTCATCGCCAACGTGGCGCACACCTTCGTGCTCGGCGCCTCCAAGGTGGGTTTGTCATCGGGGGGTGTCTGCTGGGGCTGGGGTGGCCTCAGGGTGCCAGGGCACAGCCTGGAGCCTCAGGATCTGAGGTGGCACCAGTTCTGAACCCCTGGATCTGAGGTGGCACCAGTTCTGAACCCCTGATCTGAGGTGGCACCAGTTCTGAAACCCTGGATCTGAGGTGGCACCACCCTGGAGCCTCTGGATCTGTGGTGGCACCAGCCCTGAACCCTGAATCTGAGGTGGCACCAATTCTGAACCCCTGGATCTGAGGTAGCAGTGCCCTGGAGTGTCAGGATCTGAGGTGGCACCACTCTGGATCCAAGGTGGCATCACCTTGGAGCCTCTGGATTTGAGGTGGCAGCACTCTGGAGCCTCTAGAATCCAGGTGGCACCAATTTGGATCCAAGGTGGCACCAGTCTGGAGCCTCAGGATCTGAGGTGGCACCAGTCTGGATCCAAGGTGGCACCAATCAGGAGCCTTTGGATCTGGGGTGGCACTGCCCTGGAGCCTCTGGATCTGAGGTGGCACCAGTTCTGAAGCCCCAGGATCCAAGGTGGCACTGCCCTGGAGTGTCAGGGTCTGAGGTGGCACCAGTTTGGAACCTCTAGAACCCAGGTGGCACCAATTTGGATCCAAGGTGGCACCAGTCTGGAGGCTCTGGATCTGAGGTGGCACCAATCCTGAACCCCTGGATCCAAGGTGACACTGCTCTGGAGTGTCAGGATCAGTCTGGAACCTCTGGATTCAGGGTGGCACCACCCTGGAGCCTCTGGATCTGAGCTGGCACCATCCCAAAATTTCTGGACCTGAGGTGGCACCATCCCAGAGCGTCTGGATCCAGGGTGGCAGCACCCCAGGGTTTTTGGATCTGAGGTGGCACCACCCTGGAACCTCTGGATCCGGGGTGGCACCATCCCAAAATCTCTGGATATGAGGTGGCACCAATCCCAGATTTTCTGGATCTCAGGTGGCACCATCCCAGATCCTTGGCAAGTCTCTGCTTCCCACTTTTCCTGCTGCAGTTCCCCAGGAGGAACATTCCCAATCCTCAGGATGAACATTCCCATTGCTCACCCCAAAACCAATCCTTACTTCCCACTTTTTCCCTTGGCCTATCTGATACCTTGGCAATTCCTGCTGGGAATTCCTCAGGTTATCCCATGCTCTGGGAATAAATCCCTTGGGAAAAACAGGCTTGGGAATGGTTTTGCTCCAGTGGCTTTGGGGGAGAAACCCAGAATTCCCCATGGGAATTTTACTGGAATTCTCCCAATCCATATTTTTCACTGCACAGAGATGCCTGGACTGGGAATCCTCTGCAATTCTTTTGGGGGTGGTTGATGAGGGAGTTTTTATCAGATTCCAGGGATTGGAAGGAATTCCAGATGTGGAATCTCAACCCCCCAAACCCTCAGAAATGCCAAATTTTGCTTTTTTTTCCCAGGAAAATCCCGTGTCCGGCCGCAAAGCCGACGTCATCAAGGCAGCTCATCTGTGTGCTGAGGCTGCCCTGCGCCTGGTGAAACCCGGGAACCAGGTGGGAATTTTTGGGAATTTTGGGACCCAACCTGTGGAATTTAGGGAGGGATCTGGGAGCAGCTTTTCCCTTTTTTTTTTTTTTTTTTTTTTTTTTTTTTTTTGAGGTGTTGGTTGGAAAAGCTGTGGGATTTCTCTCCCAAAATACGGGATTTAGGGAAAACTCGGGGTAGGAATTTTTTTATCCATCAAATGGTTTTGTTTTTTTTTCCTGTGTTTTGATTTTTTTTTTTTTTTTTTTTTATCCCAGAACACACAAGTGACAGAGGCCTGGAATAAAATCGCCCACGCGTTCCACTGCACACCCATTGAAGGTGAGGGAAAAGGGATAAAAAGGGAAAAGGGATTCCAGGGAAAAGGAATAAAAAGGGAAAAGGGATTCCAGGGAAAAGAGATAAAAAGAAAAAAAGGGGTTCCATGGAAAAGGAATAAAAAGAAAAAAAGGGATTCCAGGGAAAAGGGATAAAAAGAGGGAAAAGGGTTTACAGAGAAAAGGGAATTTCAGGGAAAAGGAATAAAAAGGAAAAAAGGGATTACAGAGAAAAGGGAATTTCAGGGAAAAGGGATTCCAGGGAAGAGGGTTAAAAAGAAAAAAGGGATTACAGAGAAAAGGGAATTTCAGGGAAAAGGGATTCCATGGGAAAAAGATCATGGGGAAAAGGGGATCCTGGAGAAAAGGGATCACAGGAAAAGGGAATTCCAGGGAAAAAAGAATTTCAGGAGAAAGGGATAACAGGGAAAAAAGGATCACAGGAAAAGGGATGATGGGGTATAAGGATCACAGAAAAAAGTGGATCCCAGGGAAAAGGAGATCCCAGGGAGAAAATAGATCACAGGAAAAGGGAATTCCAGGGAAAAAGGGATCATGGGGGAAAAAAGGATCACAGAGAAAAGTGGTTCCTGGAGAAAAGGGATAACAGGGAAGAGGGAATTCCAGAGAAAGAGGATGCCAGGGAAAAAGGATAACAGGGAAAAATGAATCACAGAAAAATGGGGATCCCAGGGAAAGGGATCATGGGGAAAAAAGCATCACAGAGAAAAGAGGATCCTGGACAAAAGAGATCCCAAGGAAAAGGGGATCCCAGGGAAAAAAGGATCACAGGAAAAAAGGATTCCAGGGAAAAGGGATAAAAGGGAAAAGGGATAAAGGGGTTACAGGAAGAAGGGATCCCAAGGCAAAGGGATCCCAGGTGCCTGGGAGGGCTCAGGGGTTGCTGGATCAGATCCTGGAGCTCATCCTGATCCTTTTCCCCTTCCAGCTGCCCTGCATGGCTGGGATTGGTTAAATCCCCTGGAATTCCTGGAATTCTGCTGGGCTGGGAGTGGGTTGGGAATGTTGGAATGTTGGGAATGTTGGGAATGCCGGGGGCTCTGCCCAGGAGGGAAGGTGGGGAAAGGGAGGAATCCCCAAAATGCTGCTGGGTCCTGCTCAGCACAGGGTGGGAATTCTGCCTGGGTTTGATGGGGGGGCGGCATTGGGGCTCCAGTACGGACCAGCATAGACCAGTACAGACCAGTGCAACCCAGTACAGACCAGTGCACCCCCTGGTGAGCAGTGCCTGGAGCTCCCAGTACAAACCAGTATAGACCAGTACAGACCAGTGCAACACCCTGGTGAGCAGTGCCTGGAGCTCCCAGTACAGACCAGTGCAACCCAGTACAGACCAGTGCAACCCCCTGGTGAGCAGTGCCTGGAGCTCCCAGTACAGACCAGTATAGACCAGTACAGAGCAGTCCAGCCCACTGGTGGGCAGTTCCTCAAGCTCCCAGTACAAACCAGTTCAGACCCATCCAACCCACTAGTGAGCAGTGCCTGGAGCTCCCACTATAGACCAGTACAGCCTGGTGCATCCCAGTCCAATCCACTGGTGTGCAGTGCTTGGAGCTCCCAGTACAGACCAGTATAGACCAGTACACACCAGTGCAACCCCCTGGTGAGCAGTGCCTGGAGCTCCCACTATAGACCAGTACAGCCTGGTGCATCCCAGTCCAGTCCACTGGTGTGCAGTGCTTGGAGCTCCCAGTACAGACCAGTCCCACCCACTGGGGTGCAGCACCTGAAGCTCCCAGTACAGACCAGCCCAACCCACTGGGGTGCAGTGCTTGGAGCTCCCAGTACAGACCAGCCCATCCCAATAACGCCAGCCCATCCCAGTCCATCCCAGTAATCCCAGTTTGCCCACAGGGATGCTGTCACACCAGCTGAAGCAGCACGTGATCGACGGGGAGAAAACGATCATCCAGAACCCCTCGGACCAGCAGAAGTGAGCGGGGCAAAAACGGGGGGCAGGGGCAAAACTGGGGGGGGATTATGGCAAAAATGGGGAATTGGGGCAAAAATGGGGAGGGGCAAAAATGGGAGGGAAAATGCGGGATTGGGGTGAGAAATGGGGTCAGGGAAAAATGGGATTGGGGAAAATGGGATTGGGGGAGATGAGGGGTTTGGGTGAGAAATGAGTGGGGTGATAAATGGGGGAGTCAGGGGATAAAGGGGGGTTTGGGGTAAAAAATGGGGTCAGAGTAAGAAAATGGGATCAGGGAGAAAATGAGGGGTTAAGGTGAGAAATGGGATGGGGGTAAGAAATTGGGGGGTTAAGATGAGAAATGGGGAGTCAGGGGCAAAAATTGGGATCAAGGGTAGAAATAGGGGATCAGGGGAAAAATTTGGATCAGGTAGAAAATGGAGGCATTAGGATGAGAAAAGGGATCAGAGGTAAAAGGGGCAGTTGGGGTGAGAAATGAAGTTGAGGGAAAAATTTGGATCAGGTAGAAAATGGAGACATTGGGATGAGAAATGGGGTCAGTGTGAGAAAATGGGGACTCTTGGGAAGAAGGGGTTTCCAGCAATATTTTGAGTTTCCAGCAATATTTTGGGTTTCCAGAAATC
The DNA here is from genome assembly GCA_030060385.1 of Muscicapa striata striata. Classification (NCBI taxonomy): domain Eukaryota; kingdom Metazoa; phylum Chordata; class Aves; order Passeriformes; family Muscicapidae; genus Muscicapa; species Muscicapa striata. The sequence continues at coordinate 61,312 of JAREIS010000636.1, forward strand.
TTTTGGCTTCCCGAGAATCTTTTTTCCAGGAATGCTTTGGGTTTTCTGGAAGGGTCTGATTTTTCCTGGAAGGTTCTGAATCTCCAGGAATATTTTGGGTTTCCTGGAAGCTTTTCCCTTCAGAATTCCCAGATTTTCCTGCCTCCCCAACCCCCCTTTCCCCCCAGGAAGGACCATGAAAAAGCCGAATTCGAGGTGCACGAAGTCTACGCCGTCGACGTCCTTGTCAGCAGCGGCGAGGGAAAGGTCAGCCCATCCCTGAGAAACCCCCAGGAATTCCCAGCCTGGATGGCTCCAGAATCCCTCCAGATTTCTGGGAATTCCCTGGGAATGTTTTCCAGGCTAAGGACGCGGGGCAGAGAACCACGATTTACAAGCGGGACCCCTCCAAGCAGTACGGGCTGAAGATGAAAACCTCGCGCGCCTTCTTCAGCGAGGTGGAGCGGCGCTTCGACACCATGCCCTTCACCCTGCGGTAAATCTGGGAATCCTGCTGGGAGGGGCTGGAATTCCAACTGGATGGGACTAGAATTCCAACTGGGATACCTGGATATGGATGGAATTGTACCTGGATGGGGCTGGAATTCCAGGGGTTTGAGCTTTGTTCAGCGAGGTGGAGCGGCGCTTCCACACCATGCCCTTCACCTGCGGTAAATCCCAGAATTCTGCTGGGAGGGGCTGGAATTCCAACTGGATGGGCTAGAATTCCAACTGGAGGGGACTGGAATTCCAACTGGAGGGGACTGGAATTGCACCTGGGATACCTGGATGGGGCTGGAATTCCAGGGGTTTGAGCTTTGTTCAGCGAGGTGGAGTGGTGCTTTGATGCCACGTCCTTCACCCTGTGGTAAAACCTGGGAATTCTGGCTGGGATGGGGCTGGAATTCCAACTGGAGGGGACTGGAATTCCAACTGGATGGGGCTGGAATTGTACCTGGGATACCTGGATGGGGCTGGGGTACCTGGATGGGGCTAGAATTCTACCTGGGGTACCTGGATAGGGCTGGAATTCCAGGGATTTGAGTTTTCTTCAGAGAGGTGGAGCAGTGCTTTAACACCAGCTCCTTCACCCTGCTTGAAATCCTGGGAATTCTGTCTGGGATGGGGCTGGAATTGTACCTGGGTTACCTGGATGAGGCTGGAATTGTACCTGGGTTACCTGGCCAGGCCTGAGGTTCCAGGGCTTTGAGCCTTTCCCAGCAGGTGTTGGCACCAGGAGCGGGTTTGGGAAGGGGGTGAATCCGGAATTCCGGGAATTTCAGCATTTCCTGGGCAGGTGTTTGTAGGGGTTGGCTCAGGTGGGAGCTCAGGTGTGCTCCCAGTTGTGCCTTGGTGTGATCACAGATGTTCTCAGGTGTGATCTCAGGTGCTTCCAGGTGTGCTCAGGTACTCCCAGGTGTGATCTCAAATGCGCTCAGGTGTGCTTAGGCGTGATCCCAGGTGTGATCACAGATGCTCTCAGGTGCTCCCAGATGTGCTCAGGTGCACTCAGGTGCTTCCAGATGTGATCTCAGGTGCTCACAGGTGTGATCCCAGGTGTGCCCAGGTGCTCTCAAGTGTGATCCAGGCGTTCCCAGGTGCACTCAGGTGTGCTCTCAGGGATGATCCCAGGTGTGCTCCCAGGTGCTCTCAGAGGTGCACTCAGGTGTGCCCAGGTGTGCTCCCAGGTGCTCTCAGAGGTGTTCCCAGGTGCTCCCAGGTGTGTTCCCAGGTGCTCTCAGGTGTGCCCAGGTGCTCTCAGGTGTGCCCAGGTGCTCTCAGGTGTGTTCCCAGGTGCTCTCAGGTGTGCCCAGGTGTGCCCAGGTACACTGAGTGCGTGTCCCCGCAGGGCGCTGGAGGACGAGAAGAAGGCGCGCATGGGCGTGGTGGAGTGTGCCAAGCACGAGCTGCTGCAGCCCTTCAATGTCCTGTACGAGAAGGAAGGTGAGACTGGGACAGGGGGACAGGAAAGGGAACACCTGGGGGGACAGGGGGACACCTGGGGGACAGGTGAGACCTGAGAACAGGGTGGGAAATGGGGAACAGGGTGGGACAGAAGAAAAGGGGACAGAATGGACAAGGAAAAGGATAGGTGAGGGACAGGTGAGGATGGATCCAGGTGAGTTTGGAGCTGCAGAGCCGCTCACAGAGCAAGGATTGCAGGTCCTGGCAGGGCTGTAGCTCAGAGTTTATCCCCCAGGTCCTGCCAGGGCTGTAGCTCAGGTTTATCCCCCCAGGTCCTGGCAGGGCTGTAGCTCCCCATTAACCCCTCTGTGCCCACAGGTCCTGGCAGGGCTGTAGCTCAGGGTTTAACCCCTCTGTGCCTGCAGGTGAGTTCGTGGCCCAGTTCAAGTTCACGGTGCTGCTGATGCCCAACGGCCCCATGAGGATCACGAGCGGCCCCTTCGAGCCCGAGCTCTACAAATCCGACCTGGAGGTGCAGGACGGGGAGCTCAAGGTTGGTTCTTCATTAATATTAATCATTAATAATGCTAATATGCAAATTAAGTATGTCCATAAACATATTTCTATTTCCATATAAAATATTAATTGGAGTAATGTATCTATTTTGTATTTTTACTAATTATGTTATTTATTAATAGTTAAATCTACTTGTAAAATAAAATGGAAAATAGGTTTATAATAGTTATTAGTGTTAACAGATTAATTGCTAATCAATTAGAAATTTATTATTATTAAAAAGATAATTACTTATAAATAAGTATAAAAAACAAAAAACATGTATAAATAAAATCTATTGAAAATATAGAAATAATATAACAAATTCATAATCTATATAAATATATAAAATAATTATAATTATTTTAAATTATTTTGTTAAATTATTTTATTTTAAAAAATAATTATGTAGTCTAATTAATAGTCTATATCAATTAAACTATAATATGTATTTATATGAATAGATATATAAATTTAGATAACATAGTCTGGATAACATACAATGACGAAACTTATATATTTTATTAGTATCAATCATTAAGATAGTAATAACTTAAATAGTACCAATTGAAATATTAATAATTAAAATACCAAAAAAAAGATTAATAAAAATATTAATAATTAATAAAGCAGCACCTCCCCAGGGTCACCTGTCCTTGCCTCCATGGAGGGGAGGTGAAGGAAAGGGAACCAAATCCTCCTCCAAATTTCCATTATCCCAAAAAACTCTGAAATCTCCTCCCCCTTCCCTCCCTTCCAGGCCCTTCTACAAAGCTCTGCCAGCCGGAAGACCCAGAAAAAGAAGAAAAAGAAGGTAAAAATGGGCAATTCTTGTGTTGGGAATTCCCAAATTTTGGGGTTCCTCCACCAGAAGAACCCCAAAAAATCCCTGGATTTGTCCCCACAGGCTTCCAAAAACGCAGAAAACGCCACCACGGGGGAGACAGCAGAGGAGAACGAGGCTGGTGACTGAGAGCCCTTGGAGTTCTCAAATTGCCCCTTTTTCCCCCCAAAAAAAACCCCACAAAAAACAAAATTCCATCCGGAAATGAAATCATCTGGCACCAGTGTTGGTCCAGGCACTCTGGAATTCCCACAGAATCCAACAGCTCCCGTTGACTTTGCCAAGGAGGGAGGAATCTCTCGGCCACTTCAGACTTCTAAAGGAAAAATAATAATAATAATAATAATAAAAACACCCCTAAAAGAGCAGCAAAAAAAAAAATAAAAATTAGGAGTGAAAGTCACAATGAAATCTTTTGATATTCCCCATGTTTGGAGAGGTGAATCCATAAAATCCAGGGAGAGGGAGTGGAGGGAGCTGCTGATTCCTTCCTCATCCTCCTCTTCCTGCTGCCTTTTTTTATTTTTTAATTTTTCTCTTTGGAAATTTTCACAAAAAAACCCCAAAACCAGGTGATTCCACCCAGAAAAGTGCCCTGTGCGAGCAGTCCGGGATTTTTATCTTTTCCTTCTAGGATTGTACTTTTAGAATTGGGAAAAAAAAACCAACAAATTTTTAAGTTCTTCCCCCTTTTCCCCCACCAGGAGCCTTTTCTGCCTCTGCCTTGATTGAAGGGATTTGAAAAAAAAAAAAATCGCTATTTTTTAACACAAAACTCGTTTTTAAAATAATCCAAACCCTCGGGAAGCCGCCGACATTCCGGCCTTGCGGAGCTGAATTCCCTAAAATCCCGGGTTTGGGTGTTTTTTATCCTTCCCAATATCCCCGGGAGCACATTCCACCTTTTCCCGTGAGCCGGAGGATAAATTTTATTTTATTTTATTTTATTTTATTTTTTCACTTTTTCCCCTCTGGATTCTTTCCTAATTTTGGGGGAAAATCTCAGAATTCCTCAGGGGAGAGGTGACGGAAGCATCCAGGACAGGCCCGAGCCCAGGGGTATCGCTCTTTTATAGTCAATTTTTTACAAAAAAACCACAGAAAAAACGAGAAAAAAAAGCCGATTAAACGCCGTCAGTTGAATGTTTGAGGTTTTTTTTTTTCCTTTGCTGATACCCCTGGTTCCTTTTTGTCCCCACCCCCTCCGTTTTTTGGGAATTCTGATTCCCGCCTTACCCCACATTCCCGGGCGTTCTCCGCAGGCCGCGGCGCTTCCTCGTCCACATCCGACTTTTGCAGCCCCGAAAAACAAAAACTCCACCCGTGCAAATGTTACCAAAGTCAAAGAAAAGAGAATAAACGATGTGATCTTGGATTTTATTCTGGGGCTTTTTTTTGTCTTTTCTGCGATTCTTTGGGATTTGGGATTGTTGGGTGGGACCTGAGTGGTGGGACTGGGTGGGTTTGGGGGTGGAAATGGGATTTTTATGGGAAAAATGCTCATTTTTGAGGGGAAAGTAAGTATGCATTTCTGAGGGGAAATTTCTTGGTTTTGAGGGGAAAATGCTCATTTTTGAGGGAAAGCTATTTATTTTTGAGGGGAAAATGCTCATTTTGAAGGAAAAATTATTGATTATTAATTAAAATAAAATTAATTAAAATTATTAATTTTTGAGGGAAAACATGCATTTGTGAGGGGGAAAAATTCCCTGGTTTTTAGGGAAAAATCATTATTTTAGGTTTTTAAAGTAGTATTATATTTTTACCTTAAAGGAAAGTCCCTGCAGAGGTTTCGGGATGCAACAACAATCCCGTTAAAGCCTTGGATAAGCGGAAACTCCCCAAAAAATTAAGAATTTGAGGCTTTAATTCCCAATAAATTGGAGGTGGGGAGGGAGCAAACCCCGCGGCGGCGCAAAATGGCGGCTGGCGACTGGACTACGATTCCCATTATGCTCCATCAGTAAGGAACTACATTTCCCGTCGTGCCTCGCGCGATGGTGGGCGTGACGCGAGCGCTTCCCTATAAATAGGCCCCACCGGGCGTCTCGCGCCCCTCTCGGCTGCCGCCATCTTGGTGCCTTCAGCGGCCGCCGCCTCCATCCGCCGCCATCCTCCTCCATCCGCCGCCTCCCGCCCGCCGGGACTGAGCGGGGCCCCGCCGAACCGCCATGAGGGCCAAGGTGAGCGGCGAGGGGCGGCGCTGAGGCGGCCCATGGCGCCTCAGGAATGGCCGGGCCTGGATTGGGGGGCTGCGGCCTGGACAGTCCCCAGGGCGGGGGGTCCAGTGAGGGAAACCGGGGAACGGTTAGAGGGTGGGGGGTCTCGGTGTATGGGCTGGGGGTCCCTGGAGGTCTTGGGAGCACTGGGAGACAGAAACCAGTGTGGGACTGGAGGGAACTGGAGGTACTGGGGGAGCTAAACCAGTGCGGGACTGGTGGCAGTTAGAGAGACAAACCGGTCTGGGACTGAGAGCACTGGGATAGATAAACCGGTGTGGGACTGGGAGCACTGGGATAGATAAACCAGTCTGAGACTGGGGGCACTGGGATAGATAAACCAGTCTGAGACTGGGGGCAGTTAAAGAGACAAACGAGTCTGAGACTGGGGGCACTGGGATAAACAAACCAGTGTGGCACTAGGGGCAGTTAGACAAACCAGTTTAGGTCTGGGGGCATTGGGAGAGCCAAATCCATATGGGACTGGTAGGGATTTGGGGTTACCGAGAGGGACAAACCCAGTATGGGACTGGGAGGGTTGGAGGCACTAGGAGAATCAAACCAGTATGGAACGGGGATACTGGGAGACACGAACCCTGTTGTACTGGGGTGGGCTGGTAGGGACTTGAGGCCACTCAGAGACAAACCAGTTTGGTACTGGGGTGTCTAAGACAGATAAACCAGTGAGGCACTGGGAGTGCCAAAGCAGACTGGGGGGACTGGGAAGGATAAACCAGTGTGGAACCAGTCTGGGATTGTGGCAGCAGGGGAGACAAACCGGTATGGGACTGGGAGACACAAACCAGTGTGGGACTGGGAGACACAAACCAGTGTGGGACTGGGAGACACAAACCAGTGTGGGACTGGGAGACGCAAACCAGTGTGGGACTGGGAGACGCAAACCAGTGTGGGACTGGGAGACGCAAACCAGTATGGGACTGGGAGACGCAAACCAGTATGGGACTGGGAGACGCAAACCAGTGTGGGACAGGGACACAAACCAGTGTGGGACTGGGAGGCACAAACCAGTATGGGACTGGGAGACACAAACCAGTGTGGGACTGGGAGAGCTGAGTCCGTACAGGGCTGGGGTTACTGGGAGAGCCAAACCTGAGGGACTGGGGGAACTGGGAGAAAACCAGTGTGGGACTGAGGACACTGAGGGCAATAAACCAGTATGGGACTGGGGGCACTGGGAGAGCCAAACTAGGGGCAATGGGGGCATTGAGGGCAATAAACCAGTACGGGACTGGGGGCACTGGGTGAGGCAAACATAGTGTTAAACTGGGGGCACTGGGACTGCTGGGATCACTGGTGGGTACTGGGGAGAGCCGGGATCACTGGGGGGCATTAAGAGCACTGGGATCACTGGTGGGCACTGGGAGCACTGGTGGGCACTGGGAGGGGGCACTGGGAGCACTGGGATCCGGTGCCAGCACTAACACCCGCCCCTCTCTCCCTCCCGCAGTGGCGCAAGAAGCGAATGCGCAGGTACGTGCGGACCCCCGGGGGCTCGGGCCCGCCCCGCCGCACCGGGAGGGGGCGGGGGGAGCCCGGGGGGTTCCCGGTGCCCTCCCGGCCCGGGGGGTTCCCGGTTCCCCGGTCCCAGGCAGGCTCCGGGGGTGACGCTGCCACTGCTCTGTCCCCAGGCTGAAGCGCAAGAGGAGAAAGATGAGGCAGAGGTCCAAGTAACCGGCGCCACCGCGCGGGGACACGGCCCGGTGACGCTCCGGTGCTGTCCCGGTGCTGTCCCGGTGCCGTGGGGAGGTCCCGCCGGGCCGGGCTGGGCCCGTTCCTCGCTTTGCGGCGGCCGCCGTGCCGTGAATAAAAGTTGATTCTTGCTTACACACGGTGTGGGGGCTCTGCCGGTAACCGGGGAGGGGCTCCGGGGGTGTGGGAGCTTCTCCAGTAACGGGGCTAGGGGGATGGAACTGGGGATCCCACCGGTAACGGGGCTGGGGGCAGGGGGTCTTCTAGGAACGGGAGACGGTCAGAAACGGGGGATTGTCTTCCGTGAGGCCAGAGAGTGGCACCGGGAATCCTCCTGTAACGGGGCAGGGGAGCAGGACCAGGGAAACGGGACTTATGGGCGGGACCGGGGTGAGGAATCCTCCGGTAACGGGGCAGGTGATGGGCTGAGGAATCTCCCGGTAACGGGGCAGGTGGCGGGCTGAGGAATCCCCCGGTAACGGGGCAGGTGACGGGCTGAGGCATCTCCCGGTAACGGGGAGGTGACGGGCTGGGGAATCCTCCGGTAACGGGTGGGCAGGAGGGGATTTTCTCGGTAACGGGACAGGCTCGGGGCCGAGGCAGGGAATCGCCCGGTAACGGCTCTGTGGGGCGGGACGGCTCAGTCCGAGCGCACCGGGATGTTCCGGGATCGCCCACGCGAAATCCGGCGCGCCGGCGGCTCCACGCGATGACGTCACGGTGACGCAGTTCCGGCGCGCCGCGCGCTCCCGGCGCCGCGCGGGTCCTTCCGGGCCGCCCCGGAAGCGGCGCCCAGCGGGTCCCGCCCGCCGCCGGCACCGGCCGCGCGTTGGTGACACCGGAGGCCCCGCGGGGAGGCCGCGAGCAGGTGAGTGCGGGGCCGGGCCCGGGGAGGCCGCGCTCCGCCAGGCCCCGCCGCTGCCGGTGCGGCTCCGTCCCGGGCGCCCCGCGGGGCTGTCACGGAGCGCGGCTCCCGCAGCGCGGCGCGGGGAGCGGCCAAGGGGGACGCGCCGCGGTTCCCCCGCGGTTCCGGGGCTGCGGCGGCGCTGGGGGACACCGGGGCTGGCGGGGGACAGCGGGGGCTGTGGCGGGGACTCCCCGGCCGTGCTGCCTCCGCGGCGAGTGTTCCCCCGTGCCGGGCTCGTTCCCGTCCCTCCCTCCGTGCCCGGTCCCCGGGATGAGTGTTTTCCCCCCTCCGTCCACCCTCGGTACCGGGGACGCTTCGAGTCCCTCCCTCTTCCCGTGCACAGTTCCCCGGTAGCGCGTGTTGTCTCCTCACCGCTACCGGCGTCTCTCCCGGTCCCTCCCTCCATTCCCGGTGCCCCGGGCGGGTGTTTCTATCCCTTAGCACCGGTACTGGGGTCACTGCCGGTCCCTCCCTCGGTGCCGGGGGCTGAGTGAATCCCCCTCTCCCGGGTTTCTCCTTCACCCCATCCCTCCCTCCCTCCCTCCTTGCTGCTGTTTCCTCCCCTCCTCCTCCGGTACTGGCATGGCTCCCGCTCCCTCCCTCGGTGCCGGTGCCTCGGGGTGGGTGCAGACCCTTTCCCCATCAGTACCGGGGTCGCTCCTGGGCCCTCCTTCATCCTCTCCCTCCCTTCGGGGAGTGTTTCCTCCACGCCCGCTCCCCCTCCTCTTGTCCCGGGGTCCCTCCCGGTCCCTCCCTTGGTGTCGGGGTGGGATTTTCCGCCACTCCCGGTCTCTCCCTCCCTCACCCCGTCCCTCCCTCCTCCCCCTCAGCCGCCGCCGCCCCTCCCTCGAAGATGCCGGACCGCGACGGCCGCGACGGCTACGCCAACGGGGGCAGCGGGGACGAGGCGGGCGCCGGCGCCGACGACATCTGCCGGGACTTCCTGCGCAACGTCTGCAAACGGGGCAAACGCTGCCGCTTCCGGCACCCCGACATCTCCGAGGTCACCAACCTGGGCGTGCGCAAGAACGAGTTCATCTTCTGCCACGACTTCCAGAACAAGGAGTGCGTGCGCCTCAACTGCCGCTTCATCCACGGCACCAAGGAGGACGAGGACTGCTACAAGAAAACGGGCGAGCTGCCGCCCCGCCTGCGGCAGAAAGTGGCGGCCGGGCTGGGGCTGTCGCCCGCCGACCTCCCCAACAGCAAGGAGGAGGTGCCGATCTGCCGGGACTTCCTCAAGGGCGACTGCCAGCGCGGGGCCAAGTGCAAGTTCCAGCACCTGCAGCGGGACTACGAGTACGAGGCGCGGGGCCGCGAGCAGGGGCTGGGCCCCGGCGGGCGCCGTTACGAGCCCTACGACGGCCTCTACGACCCCGACGAGCCGGTGCTGAAGCGGCGGCGGGCAGAGGGGCTCTACGAGAGCTACGAGTACGGCTTTGCCAGCCCGCGGGCCGTGGAGTACCGGCTGCTGGAGGAGGAGAACGTGCTGCTGCGGAAGCGCGTGGAGGACCTCAAGAAGCAGGTGAACAACCTGCTGGCCACCAACGAGGTGCTGCTGGAGCAGAACGCGCAGTTCCGCAACCAGGCCAAGGTGATGACGCTCAGCTCCACGGCCACGGCCACCGAGCAGACTCTGGCGCCCACGGTGGGGACGGTCACCAACTACAACCACAGCATCGCCCAGACGCACACCACGCTCAGCAGCCAGGCCCTGCAGCCCCGCCCCGTCACCCAGCAGGATTTGGTGGCCCCGGCCGGCGCTCAGGCCGCCCCTCCGGCCAACGCCGCGCCCCCCATGAACCCCGAGATCGCGCCGCTGTCGGCGGCCCTGGCTCAGACCATCGCCCAGGGCATGGCCCCCCCGCCCGTGTCCATGGCGCCCGTGGCCGTGTCGGTGGCGCCGGTGGCCGTGTCCATGGCGCAGCCGCTCGGCGGCATCACCATGAGCCACGCCACCACGCCCATGGTCACCTACCCCATCGCCTCGCAGAGCATGAGGATAACGGCCATGCCGCACTGACCCTCGCACCCGAACTGAGCCCAGACGGACACACGGACACTGGGGACGCTCCCGGTGCCGGTGGTGGGAGGGGTCGTGGGTGCTCCCCCCTCTCCCGGAGCCCCGTGGATGGACTGAGCGCCGGGGCTGAGTCCCGGGGGGCCCAGGGGTGGCTCCCCGTGCGCTGTAATGTTTTCAGCTATTAAAACAACAACAAAAATCCAACCCCAAACCGACACGGGCCCGGCTGTCCCGGTAGGGGCGGGAAGGGGCGGGGAGTGTGGGAGGGACACCGGGGCAGAGACCACGCCCACTCGCTGGTAAGGCGTGGCCAAACCCACGTGACCTCAATGGGGGCGTGGTTAACTATTGGCGTGCATCCAATGAGCGACGCGTGGGGGCGTGACCTGGACCCAGCGCTCAATGGGCGCGGCCTAAATCTGGCGGGCGCCCAATGGGCGTTGCGGGGGGCGTGGCCTGGGCTGTGCCGCTCAGCCAATCAGCGCCGCGTGCGTGCGCGGGGCGCGGCCGGGGCGGCGGCGGCGGCGGCGGCGGAGCGGGAGCGGAGCGGGAGCGGCGATGGAGCGGCGGAGCGGGCTCGGGCTGGCGGCTCTGAGCGCTTTGGGCCGGCGGCTGCTCTGGGCGCTTCCCGCTTACGCCGCGGGGCTGCTGGGGCTGGGCGCGGGCGCTGTCGTGCTGGCGGTCGCGCTTTACGCGGGCTGGCGGCGGCGGCGGCGCGCCCGGGAGCTCGGGATGCGCGCGGCCGAGCGCCTGCACCGAGACGAGGAGGCGGCCGTGCGCGCCGCCGCCGCAGGGCTGGGCGCGGCCCACGGCGGGAGCTGCCGGCCTGGGTAAGCGGGTGCTCGGAGCCGCCGCTGCTCCGTTATCGCCCGCGGGGAGGGCTCGGGGGAATCCCGGCCGGGATCCCCGCACCGGGCACCGCATCCCCCTCCCCGCGCCGCCCCCGAGGCACCGCTTGAGTTCCCCGCAGCCCCGGGCGGGTCCCGGTTCTCTGCTCCGCTCTGATCCCCGCTTGGCCCCCCCGGGGATTCCCCCGCCGCGCACCCGGAGTTGTCACCGCACGGTCCCCGGTGGGACCCCCGGGCTGGCCCCGCATCCCTGCGGGACCCCCGGTGCGAGTCCCGTCTCCGCTGCTCCGCAAACTCCGCTTGAAACTCCCGGGAACCCCCCGGGATCGCCGCGCCCGGGGCGGGGTCCCCGCGCTCCGCTCCCCGGTACCGCCCGGGCCTTCCGGCAGTGCCGTGACTCACCGGGCCCGGGGGGGCGCTTCCTGCCCGGGCCCTCCCCGCGCTCTCGGGGGGGGGGTCAGAACCCCCTTTCCCCCCCCCATTTTGGGACCCCCGGGACCGGGCAGAAGTTGGGGGGTGACGGGGCTGAGTGCGGACGCAGTGGGGAAACTGAGGCACGGGGCGGGAGGGGCGGTGTCCCCGGGGGTTCCGGGTGTCCCCTCCGGGCTCAGGGCACCCCCCCCGTGTCCCCCCTCCCCATCCCAGGTCAGCTTCCCGGATGTGGAGCGGGCGGAATGGCTGAACAAGGTGAGGCGTCCGTGTGTCCGTCCGTGTGTCCGTCCGTGTGTCCGGCCCGCCCCGCGCCGCTCCCGCATCCTCCGGCAGCGCGGGCCCGCCGGCTTCCCTCCCTCCCTCCTGCATCCATCTCTCCTCCCTCCCTCCATCCCTCCCTCCTGCATCCCTCCCTCCCTCCCTCCTTCCCTTCCTCCCTCCCTCCTGCATCCTTCCCTCCTTCCTGGCCTTTTTCCATTCCTCCCTCCCTCCTCTCTCCCTCCCTCTTGCATCCCTCTTCCATCCTTCCCTCTCTCCTGCATCCTTCCATCCCTCCTCCATCCCTCCTGAATCCCTCCCTCCATCCTGTATCACTCCCTGCCTCCCTCCCTCCATCCCTCCATCCCTCCCTCCCTGCATCCTTCTGTCCATCTCTGCCTCTGTCCCCCAGTGTCCATCGTTCCATCCCTCCATTCCCAGTGTCCATCCCGTGTCCCCGTGTCCATCTGTCCATCCCTCAGTGTCCATCCCGTGTCCCCCAGTGTCCATCTGTCCATCCCTCAGTGTCCATCCCGTGTCCCCGTGTCCATCTGTCCATCCCTCAGTGTCCATCCCGTGTCCCCCAGTGTCCATCTGTCCATCCCCCAGTGTCCATCTGTCCGTCCCTCAGTGTCCATCCCATGTCCCCCCGTGTCCATCTGTGATCCCTCGCTGTCCATCCCTCAGTGTCCATCTGTCCATCCCTCGCTGCCCACCCGTCCCTCAGTGTCCGTGTGTCCATGTGTCCATGTGTCCGTGTGTCCGTGTGTCCGTGTGTCCATATGTCCGTGTGTCCGTGTGTCCATATGTCCGTGTGTCCGTGTGTCCCTCAGCTCCTGGCCCAGGCCTGGCCGTTTTTCGGGCAGTTCGTGGCGAAGCTGCTGCAGGACTCGGTGGCTCCGTCCATCCGCGCCTGCAGCCCCCACCTGCAGAGCTTCGCCTTCACCCGCGTGGACATGGGCCACAAGGTCAGCTGGGACCCCAAAATCTGCCCAGGGACCCCCAAAATCTGCCCAGGGACCCCAAAATTACCCAGGGACCCCAAAATCCCCTCAGGGACCCCCAAAATACCCCCAGGGACCCTCAAAATACCCCAAGGACCCCCAAAATCCCATCTAAACCCCCAGGGACCCCAAAATTACTCAGGGACCCCCAAAATCCCCTCTAAACCACTCCCAGGGCCCCCAAAATCCCCCCAGGAGCCCCAAAATCCCCTCTAAACCCCTCCCAGGAACCCCCAAACCCCCTGAGCCCCCTCCCCAAATTACTGGGACACCCCCCCAATCTCTGAGACCCTCCCCAAAAATCAAACCCCCCCCCCCCCAAAATTCACAACCCCCCAAAATTCGATACCCCCCAAAACTCTGAGACCCCCCCCAAAAAATCCAACCCCCCTCCCAAAATTCCTGACCCCTCCCCTCCCCCCCCCAGCCCCTGCGTGTCCTGGGGGTCCGAGCCCACCCTGGAACCCACCCGAAGCAAATCCTGCTGGACCTCAACATCAGGTGAGGTCCCAGCCCCCCCCCCCCGGGAGCCCCCCAAAAGTGGGGAGGGTTTGGGGGGTCCCCGGTGACCCCCCCCCGTGCTCCCCCAGTTATGTGGGTGACGCCCAGATCGACGTGGAGGTGAAAAAATTCTTCTGCAAGGCGGGAGTGAAGGGGATGCAGGTGAGGGGGTTGGGGGATTTGGGGGTCCTGGGGGATTTGGAGGGTCCTGGGGGATTTAGGGGATTTTGGGGAGTCCTGGGGGGAATTTGGGGCATTCTGGGGGGATTTTGGGGGGTTTTGGGGGGAATTTAGGGGGGATTTTGGGGGTCCTCAGGGGGATTTAGGGGGTCCTGGGGTGGGGCTTTGGGGGTTCCTGGGGGATTTTGGGAGTCCTGGGGATTTTGGGGGTCCTGGGGTGGGAATTTTGGTGGTCTTGGGGAATTTAGGGGTGATTTTGGGGTTCTCAGAGGAATTTGGGGGTTCCTGGGGGCATTTTGGGGGGAATTTTGGGGGTCGTGGGGGATTTAGGGGGATTTTGGGGGTCCTGGGGAGTTTTGGGGACAATTTTGGGGGTCCTGGGGGATTTTTGGGGGATTTTGGGGGATTTTGGGGTCCTGGTGGGGATTTGGGGGTTTGGAGGGTTTTTGGTGTTTGGGGGATTTTTGGGGGTCCCTCTCAGCCTCCCCCCCCCAGCTGCACGGGACCCTGCGGGTGATCCTGGAGCCGCTGCTGGGGGACGCCCCCCTGGTGGGGGCGCTCAGCCTGTTCTTCATCCGCCGGCCCGTGAGTCGGGACCCCCAAAAAAAAAAATCAACGGGATTTCCTCCAAAAAAAAAAAAAAAAAAATTACCAGAATTCCCTCTCAAAAAAAAAAAAAAAAAAAATCAGCGGGATTCCCCCCAAAAAAAAAAAAAAAAATACTGGGATCCTCCTCCCCAAAAGCAAAAATAATCACCGGGATTTCCAAAAAAAAAAAAAAAATCACCAGGATTCCTCCCCCAAAAAAAAAAAAAAAATCACCGGGATTCCACCCCAAAAAAATATTACTGGGATACTCCCCCAAAAAAAAAAAAAAAAAAATTAATTACAGGATTCCCAAAAAAAAAACCAAACAAACAAAAAAATCACCGGGACACTCCCCCAAAAAAAAAAAAAAATTACTGGGATTCACCCCCAAAAAAAAATCTTCGGGACGCGCCCCCAAAAAAAAATTGGAATTTCTCCCCAGGACAGGAACCCCCAGGACACATTTAGGATCCCAACCCCCCCAAAAAAATAATTGGAATAATTGGAACCCCCACCCCAAAAATTGACCCCCCCCACTCTGACCCCCCCTCCCCTCCCCCCTCAGACCCTGGACATCAACTGGACAGGAATGACCAACCTGCTGGACATCCCCGGCCTCAGGTCAGCGCCCCTCCTTGGGACCCCCAAAATGAGGGGGGGGTTTGGGGACCCCCAGAATGGGGGATTTTTGGGGTCCCCCAGAATGAGGGCGGAGGGATTTTTGGGGTCCCCCCAATAATGAGGAATATTTTTGGGGTCCCCCAGCTCCATGTCGGACTCGATGATCATGGACCCCCAAATGAGGGGGGGTTTTTGGGGTCCCCCCTGAATGGGGGTATTTTTGGGGTCCCCCCAATAATGAGGAATATTTTTGGGGTCCCCCCCCAAATTAGGGGTATTTTTGGGGTCCCCCCCCCCCAAATGAGGGGGTATTTTTGGGGTCCCCCCATACTGAGGGGTATTTTTGGGGTCCCCCAGCTCCATGTCGGACTCGATGATCATGGAGAGCCTCTCGTCGCTGCTGGTGCTGCCCAACCGGCTGCTGCTGCCGCTGGTGCCCGACCTGCCGGGGGCGGCCGAGCTGCGCTGGCCCCTCCCTCGGGTACGGACCCCAAAACCTGGGGGGGGGACCCCGAAATGTGGGGGGGACCCCGAAATGTGGGACTGAACCCGGAAATGTGGGACTGAACCCCCCAAATCTGGGTCTGAACCCGACCTGCCGGGGGCGGCCGAGCTGCGCTGGCCCCTGCCCCGGGTATGGTGAGCCCACAAATCTGGGGGGGAACCCCGAAATGTGGGGCTGGACCCCCAAAATCTGGGTGCGAACCCCGAAATGTGGGGGTGAACCCCGAAACCTGGGGGGGAACCCCGAAATGTGGGACTGAACCCCCAAAATCTGGGGCTGAACCCGACCTGCCCGAGCTGCGCTGGCCCCTCCCACGGGTACGAACCCCAAACCTGGGGGGAACCCCCGAAATCTGGGTGTGAACCCCCCGAAATCTGGGTCTGACCCTCCCTTTTGGGTCTGAACGCCCCTTTTGGATCTGAACCCCCAAAATTTTGGGGATGTCCCAATTTTGGGTGTGCCCCATTTGGGGGTGCCCCAGTTTGGGTGTGCCCCGTTTTGGGGGTGTACCATTTTGGGGGTGCCCCATTTTGGGGGATGTCCCATTTTGGGGGTCCCCCAATTTGCGGTGCCCCATTTTGGGGGTGCCCCATTTTGGGGTGTACCATTTTGGGGGTCCCAGTTTGGCGATGTCCATGTTTGGGGTGTCCTGGGCCATGTCCCATTTTGGGGCGCCCCATTTTGGGGGATGTCCCATTTTGGGGTGTCCCCTTTGGGGTGTCCCATTTTGAGGGATGCCCCAATTTGTGGTGCCCCATTTTGGGGTGTCCCATTTTGGGGTTCCCCCATTTTGGGGATGTCCCATTTTGAGGGATGTCCCATTTTGAGGGACGCCCCAATTTGCGGTGCCCCATTTTGGGGTCCCCCATTTTGGGGTGTCGCAGTTAAAGGTGTCCCCCCCCTCCCTCCCCCAGGGCGTGGTCCGCGTGCACCTGCGCGCCGCGCGGAACCTTCGGTGCAAGGATCGGTTCCTGGGGGGCTCGTGGAGGGGCGCTCGGACCCCTACGCCGTGCTGAGGGTCGGGACCCAGGCGGGGACCAGCGCCGTGATCAGCGACAGCTGCGACCCCGCTGGGACGAGGTGTTCGAGGTGAGGGACGGACACACGGACACGGGGACAGGGGACACGGGATGGACACTGGGATGGACACTGGGATGGACACAGGGATGGACACTGGGATGGAGGGATGGACAGAAGGATGGACACAGGGAGGGGTGGAAGGATGGATGGACAGGGGATGGATGGACAGAAGGATGGACAGAAGATGGAGGGATGGACACTGGGATGGACACTGGGATGGACACAGGGATGGACACAGGGATGGACACTGGGATGGAGGGATGGACAGAAGGATGGAGGGATGGACACTGGGATGGACACACAGGGATGGAGGGATGGACACAGGGATGGACACTGGGATGGACACAAGGATGGAGAGATGGACAGAAGGATGGACACAGGGAGGGATGGAAGGATGGATGGACAGGGGGATGGATGGACAGAAGGATGGACAGAAGATGGAGGGATGGACACAGGGAGGAGGGATGGACACTGGGGAGGGATAGACAGGGGAATGGACAGATGGACATGGGGAGAGTCAGAGGGATGGAGGGATGGACAGATGGACGGGGGATGGAAGGACAGACAGGGGGATGGATGGACGGGGGGATGGACACAGGGAGAGACAGATGGACAGAGGGTGGACAGAGGATGGAGAGATGGACACAGGGAGGGATGGACAGGGGGATGGACAAACGGATGGACACGGGATGGACAGGGGGATGGACAGATGGATGGACAGAGATGGACATGGGATGGACATGGGATGGACAGACGGATGGACACGGGATGGACAGAGGTATGGGCACAGGATGGACAGGGAATGGACACGGATGGACAGGGGATGGACAGACAGATGGACAGAGGGATGGACACGGGATGGACAGGGGATGGACAGACGGACAGACGGACGGACAGGCGGACTCCCCGCCCAGTTCATGGTGTACGAGGTGCGGGGGCAGGAGCTGGAGGTGGAGCTGTTCGACAAAGACCCCGACAAGGACGATCTGCTGGGCAGGTCAGGGGGGGCCCCGCACCCCAAAACCGCGCGGGGGCTGCTCCCCTCCCCCTCCCCTCCCCCTCCCCTCCCCCCAGCCCCTCCCCCTCCCCAAATCGCGGCTGTTTCCCCCCCCAGGATGAAGCTGGACCTGGGGAGGTGCTGGCGCGAGGTGATGGAGGAGGTGGTGCTGGGGGTCCTGGGGGTGCAAAAAAAAACGAAAAAAATTAATTACGGGATTCCCAAAAAAAACCAAACAAACAAAATCACCGACACTTCAAAAAAAAAAAAAAAATTACTGGGATTCACCCCCAAAAAAATCTCGGACGCGCCTAAAAAAAAAAAAAAAAAAATTGGAATTTCTCCCAGGACAGGAACCCCCCAGGACACATTTAGATCCCAACCCCAAAAAATAATTGAATAATTGGAACCCCCCACCCCAAAATTGACCCCACTCTGACCCCCTCCCCTCCCCCTCAGACCCTGGACATCAACTGACAGGAATGACCAACCTGCTGACATCCCCGGCCTCAGGTCACGCCCTCCTTGGGACCCCCAAATGAGTGGGGGTTTGGGGACCCCCAGAATGGGGGATTTTTGGGGTCCCCAGAATGAGGGCGGAGGGATTTTGGGGTCCCCCAATAATGAGGAATATTTTGGGGTCCCCAGCTCCATGTCGGACTCGATGATCATGGACCCCCAAATGAGGGGGTTTTTGGGGTCCCCCCTGAATGGGGGTATTTTTGGGGTCCCCCAATAATGAGGAATATTTTTGGGGTCCCCCCAAATTAGGGGTATTTTTAGTCCCCCCCAAATGAGGGGGTATTTTGGGGTCCCCCATACTGAGGGGTATTTTGGGGTCCCCCAGCTCCATGTCGGACTCGATGATCATGGAGAGCCTCGTCGCTGCTGGTGCTGCCTAACCGGCTGCTGCTGCCGCTGGTGCCCGACCTGCCGGGCGGCCGAGCTGCGCTGGCCCCTCCCTCGGGCACGGACCCCAAAACCTGGGACCCTGAAATGGGGGACCCTGAAATGTGGGACTGAACCGGAAATGTGGGACTGAACCCCCAAATCTGGGTCTGAACCCGACCTGCCGGGGGCGGCGAGCTGCGCTGGCCTGCCCCGGGTATGGTGAGCCCACAAATCTGGGGGAACCCTGAAATGTGGGGCTGGACCCCAAAATCTGGGTGCGAACCCCGAAATGTGGGGGTGAACCCCGAAACCTGGGGAACCCTGAAAATGTGGGACTGAACCCCCAAAATCTGGGGCTGAACCCGACCTGCCCGAGCTGCGCTGGCCCCTCCCACGGGTACGAACCCCAAACCTGGGGGAACCTTGAAATCTGGGTGTGAACCCCTGAAATCTGGGTCTGACCCTCCTTTTGGGTCTGAACGCCCCTTTTGATCTGAACCCCAAAATTTTGGGGATGTCCCAATTTTGGGTGTGCCTCATTTGGGGTGCCTCAGTTTGGGTGTGCCCCGTTTTGGGGGTGTACCATTTTGGGGTGCCTCATTTTGGGGATGTCCCATTTTGGGGTCCCCTAATTTGCGGTGCCCCATTTTGGGGTGCCCCATTTTGGGTGTACCATTTTGGGGGTCCCAGTTTGGCGATGTCCATGTTTGGGGTGTCCTGGGCCATGTCCCATTTTGGGGCGCCCCATTTTGGGGGATGTCCCATTTTGGGGTGTCCCCTTTGGGGGTGTCCCATTTTGAGGGATGCCCCAATTTGTGGTGCCCCATTTTGGGGTGTCCCATTTTGGGGGTTCCCCATTTTGGGGGATGTCCCATTTTGAGGGATGTCCCATTTTGAGGGACGCCCCAATTTGCGGTGCCCCATTTTGGGGTCCCCCATTTTGGGGTGTCGCAGTTAACAGTGTCCCCCTCCCTCCCCCAGGGCGTGGTCCGCGTGCACCTGCGCGCCGCGCGGAACCTTCGGTGCAAGGATCGGTTCCTGGGGGGGCTCGTGGAGGGGCGCTCGGACCCCTACGCCGTGCTGAGGGTCGGGACCCAGGCGGGGACCAGCGCCGTGATCAGCGACAGCTGCGACCCCCGCTGGGACGAGGTGTTCGAGGTGAGGGACGGACACACGGACACGGGGACAGGGGGACACGGGGATGGACACTGGGATGGACACTGGGATGGACACAGGGATGGACACTGGGATGGAGGGATGGACAGAAGGATGGACACAGGGAGGGGTGGAAGGATGGATGGACAGGGGGATGGATGGACAGAAGGATGGACAGAAGATGGAGGGATGGACACTGGGATGGACACTGGGATGGACACAGGGATGGACACAGGGATGGACACTGGGATGGAGGGATGGACAGAAGGATGGAGGGATGGACACTGGGATGGACACAGGGATGGAGGGATGGACACAGGGATGGACACTGGGATGGACACAAGGATGGAGAGATGGACAGAAGGATGGACACAGGGAGGGATGGAAGGATGGATGGACAGGGGGATGGATGGACAGAAGGATGGACAGAAGATGGAGGGATGGACACAGGGAGGGAGGGATGGACACTGGGAGGGATAGACAGGGGAATGGACAGATGGACATGGGGAGAGTCAGAGGGATGGAGGGATGGACAGATGGACGGGGGATGGAAGGACAGACAGGGGGATGGATGGACGGGGGATGGACACAGGAGAGACAGATGGACAGAGGGTGGACAGAGGATGGAGAGATGGACACAGGGAGGGATGGACAGGGGGATGGACAAACGGATGGACACGGGATGGACAGGGGGATGGACAGATGGATGGACAGAGATGGACATGGGATGGACATGGGATGGACAGACGGATGGACACGGATGGACAGAGGTATGGGCACAGGATGGACAGGGAATGGACACGGGATGGACAGGGGATGGACAGACAGATGGACAGAGGGATGGACACGGGATGGACAGGGGGATGGACAGACGGACAGACGGACGGACAGACGGACTCCCCCCCCGCAGTTCATGGTGCACGAGGTGCCGGGGCAGGAGCTGGAGGTGGAGCTGTTCGACAAAGACCCCGACAAGGACGATCTGCTGGGCAGGTCAGGGGGCCCGCACCCCAAAAACCGCGCGGGGCTGCTCCCTCCCTCCCCTCCCTTCCCCCCCTCCTCCCTCCCCAAATCGCGGCTGTTTCCCCCAGGATGAAGCTGGACCTGGGGGAGGTGCTGAGGGCGCGGGGTGATGGAGGAGGTGGGTGCTGGGGGTCCTGGGGGTTTGGGTTGGTCCGGGGTCCTGTAATCCTGGGGTTCAGGTGGTCCTGAGTGGGTTCAGGTGGTCCTGAGGGGTCCCGGTGGTCCCAGGGGGTCTCGGTGATCCCGGGGGTTCAGGGTGGTCCTGATGGACTCAGGATGGTTCCGGTGGTCCCGGTGGGTTCAGGGTGGTCCCGGTGGGTTCGGGCCGGTCGGTCCGGTCGGGACCCTCCCCACCCCCCCTCCCCCCAGTGGTTCCCGCTGCAGGAGGGGGCAGGGCCGGCCCAGCTGCGCCTCCAGTGGCTCTCGCTGCTCTCGGACCCCTCCACGCTGGACCAGGTCAGACCCGCCCCATTCCGGGGTGTCACCCCCATTTCTGGGTCCCTCCTCCCCATCTCACCCTCCCCCACCTCTCCAGGTTTTGGAACAAAACCAAAAATCGTGGCCAAGCCCGACCCCCTCGGCCGCGCTGCTCGTGGTGTACCTGGACAGGGCTGAGGGGCTGCCCGTGAGTCCGGGGGCGATTTTGGGGGTCCTGGGGGTTTGGGGGATTTAGGGGCCCTGGGGGATTTGGGGGTTCCTGAGGGAGGCTTTGGGGATTCTGGGGATTTGGGGGTCCTGGGGGAGGCTTTGGGGATTCTGGGGATTTTGGAGGTCCGGGGAATTTAGGGGAATTTTGGGGTCTTGGGGGCGATTTTGGGGGTCCTGGTGGAGGGGGAGGTTTGGGGTCCCCCCCGACCCCCCCTGACCCCCCGTTTTTGGCTCAGGTGAAGAAGCCGGGAAGGAGCCCAACCCCTGGTTCAGGTGTCGGTGCAGGACGTGACCAGGGAGAGCAAGGTGGGGGCTGGGGGATTTTGGGGGTTTTGGGGGATTTTGGGGTTTGGGGGCTGGGGGGTTCGGGGTTTTTTTGGGGGTTTGGGGGATTGGGGGTTTTGGGGCACTGAGGGGGCTTTTTTGGGTTTTTTTTGGGGGACTTGGGGTTTTGGGGTTTGGGGTATTTTGGGGGATTTAGGGGCTTTGGGGGACACAGAGCCGGGATCTGGGGATTTGGGGGGGATTTTTTTGGGGAGGATTTGGGGATTTTGGGGGGATTTGAGGGGATCCGCACTGGGGTTTGGGGGCTTTTTTTTGGTTTTTGGGGTTTTTGGGGTTTTGGGGGGCTCTGAGGG
This sequence comes from Muscicapa striata striata, assembly GCA_030060385.1. NCBI lineage: Eukaryota > Metazoa > Chordata > Aves > Passeriformes > Muscicapidae > Muscicapa > Muscicapa striata. Next base: position 82,823 of record JAREIS010000636.1, read on the forward strand.
TCTGACCCCACCCCCAGGTTGTCTCCAACACCTCGGCCCCGGTTTGGGAAGACGCTTTTCGCTTCTTCCTGCACGACCCCAGAAACCAGGACGTGGATTTCCAGGTGACACCCCAAATCCCCAAATCCCCAAAAACCCCAAATCCCCAAAATCCCAAAAACCCCAAATCCCCCAAACCCCAAATCCTCAAATTCTGGCTCCGTGTCCCCCCCAAAAACCCCAAATCTCCCAAATCCCCTAATCTCTGTTTCTGTGTCCCCCCAAACCCCCCAAAAACCCCAAACCCCCAAAATCCCCTGATCCTGGCTCTGTGTCCCCCCCCAAAAACCCCAAATCCCCCAAAACCCCAAATCCCTCAAATCCCCCCCAATCCCCCCAAAACCCCAAATCCCCCCAGTCCCCCCAATCCCCCCAAACCCCCCAAAACTCCAAATCCCCCCAATGCCTCCAAACCCCAAATCCCCCCAATTCCCCCAAAACCCAAAAACCCCAAATTCCCCAAAATCTCCCCAATCCCCCAAACCCCCAAAACCCCAAACCCCAAATCCCCCAAATCCCCCAATGCCCCAAACCCCAAAAACCTCCCAAACCCCAAATCCCCGAACCCCAAACCCCCAAACCCCAAATCCCCCAATCCCCAAAACCTCAAAAACCAAAAACCCTAAATCCCCCATTCCCCCAAACTTAAAAAACCCCAAATTCCCCCCGCAGGTGAAGGACGATTCCCGCCAGGCCGCTGCGCGATTGCTGCAGTCGCCGGGGCTGGCGCTGGCCGCGCCCTTCGCGCTGCGGGACGCGGGGCCGGGGGCGCGCTTGCACCTGCGCCTCGTGCTGGGTGGGCACGGGGCAGGAATTTGGGGGTCCCGGGGGAATTTGGGGGATTTGAGGGGGAATTCCAAGGGGATTTGGGGTTTGGGAGGGGGTTTGGGATCTCCTGGGGAATCTGGGGGTTCCGGGGAATTTGGGGGTCCCAGAGGAATTTGGGGATCCTGGGGGAATTTGGGGGCCCGGGGAGAAATTTGGGGGTCCCGGAGGAATTTGGGGGTCCTGGGGGAAATTTGGGGGATTTGAGGGGGAATTCCAAGGGGGATTTGGGGTTTTGGGGGTTTGGGATCTCCTGGGGGAATCTGGGGGTCCCAGGGGAATTTGGGGGTCCTGGGAGAATTTGGGGGTCCTGGGGTTTTTGGGGTATCCAGAGGGTTTTGGGGGCCCTGCTGACCCCCACCCCCAGGTGCTGTCCCGGACCCTGATCTCGGGCGTGATCCCCGCGCCCAGCCGAGCCCCCAGGGCAGGGCGAGGGAGCCCCCAAACCCAGCGGGCCCCGACCCGCCCGGCACCGAGGTGGGAGGGCCGGTTTGGGGTCCTGGGTTGCGGTCCTGGGAGGTTTTGGGGGGTCCTGGGTTCAGTGCCCCCCGTTATCGGTTCCCCCCGTTATCGGTGCCCCCGTATCGGTTTCCCGTATCGGTTCCCCGCATCGTGCCCTGTTATCGGTCCCCGCTATCGGTGCCCCCGCTATCGGTGCCCCCTATCGGTGCCTCCGTTATCGGTCCCCGCTTATCGGTGCCCCGTTATCGGTTCCCCGCTATCGGTTCCCCGATCGGTGCCCCGCTATCGGTTCCCCGTATCGGTTCCCCGCATGGTCCCCGTTATTGGTCCCCCTTGTCCGGTGCCCCCCATCGGTGCCCCGTTATCGTTCCTCGTACGTGCCCCGTTATCGGTTCCCCGCTATCGGTGCCCCCATCGGTCCTCATCGTTTCCCTTACGGTGCCCCCGCTATCGGTCCCCCGTTATCGGTGCCCCCTGTTATCTCGGTTCTCCCGCTATCGTGCCCCGTTATCGTGCCCCGTATCTCGGTTCTCCTCTATCGTGCCCCCGTTATCGGTTCCCTGTCACGGTGCCCCGTTATCGGTTCCCGTTATCGGTGCCCCCGTTACGGTGCCCCCCGTTATCGGTTCCCCGCTATCGGTGCCCTCGTTACGGTGCCCCGTTATCGGTGCCCCATTATCGGTTCCCGTTATCGGTGCCCTGTTATCGGTTCCCGCTATCGGTGCCCCCGTTACGGTGCCCCGTTATCGGTGCCTCTTTCGGTGCCCCCGCTATCCGTGCCCCCTGTTACGGTGCCCCGTTATCGGTTCCCCGTTATCGTGCCCCGCTATCGGTGCCCTCCATCGGTGCCCTCGTATCTCACTGTCCCGGTGTCCCTGTCCCAGCGCGTGCTGCGATCCAGCTGCTGGAGGCCGCGGATCTGGTGCCGGACCAGCGCCTGGGGGTTGTGGGCGCCCGACCCTACGCCAAAACCGGCGGGCGGAGCTGCTTGCAGCAGCGTCCGCAGCCGGGAGCCGAACCCGCGCTGGAACGAGACTCACGAGGCACCGGGACACCGGGGACAGGGGGACAGCGGGGACAGCGGAGAAGCGACAGCGGACAGCGACAGCGACAGCGGACAGCGACAGCGGGACGGACAGCTGGGATAGGGGACGGACAGCGGGATAGGGGGACGGGGACAGCGGACAGTGGGAACCGAACGACATCGGGGACAGCGCGACAGCGCGAATGGGGAACCGACCGGGAACGGACATGGGACAAGCGAATGGGAACGAGCACGGGAATGGAAATGGGAATGAGAATGGAAATGGAACGGGGAAACTGGGAACGGAATGGAAATGGAATGGGAACAATGGGAATAAGGGAACAGGGAATAGGGAACAATGGGAATAAACAGGTAACTGAACGAATAAAAATGGGAATGGGAAACGGAATGGGGAACCA
>JAREIS010000637.1:0-69609 GCA_030060385.1 Muscicapa striata striata
CTGGGCAACCCAAACCAGGCCCCAGTGACCTGGATAATCCACGTCCTTGATGTCCTGGTCACACAGCCCTGGCCCCTTGTCCCTGTGTCCCGGCTCTGGGGGTTGATTTGTGGAACATCCTTGGGAGGCTGTGGCTCCAGGTGGAGCAGGGGATCCAGAGGGACAGGGGACCCTGCTGGGCATGAACAGCATTGGACTTGTCTGGGAAACTGTCAGGGGGCTGGGGCAGAGTGACCACCCAGTGACCTCACACAGCCCTGCTGTGATGTCACACAGCCTCCTGTGATGTCAGACCTCTGCTCTGTGATATCACAGTCCAGCTTTATGATGTCAGAGAAGCCTGTGATGCTCAATGACCTCACATAACCCACTCTGTGATGTCATAGCCCGCTCTGTGACCTCATGTTACCAGATGATAAATTGCCCACCCCAGCTGAGCTAACACAATGCTTGTTCTTCAAAACCATTGGCCTCTGCAAACTGCACAATGCCCGTTGTGTAAGAAGGGGAACTGAAATTCACCAGCCTCAGTGTCCTGCCAGCTCAGCCAGGCTGACTGGAACACTGGGGTCCACGACCACCAGGGACCACCAGAGAGACCCCAGGACACAGAACGCATGGATAAAGGGGAGAGGAGGGGAATATGTTAATGATTTGGGGAAATGATTATCATTGGTGTGTTTAGTCCAGGACAAGTCAATTAATATGTATGCAAAATAGAGAATAGAAACAGAAACTTTTATGTACTCACTATGCACGGCTCTGGGAGGAGCTGTCCCCGTGCATCCAGCCAAATAAAGAATGCTGCTTTTAATGCTACATTGGTGTTAAGGGTTTTTATTTTGACTGAATTTTTGTAAGCTCCACTCCCAAGGAAAGCTCCTGGAGCAGTTGCAGGATGAGCCCTGGCCTCCTCTTCAGAAGCTCCAGCAGCCCAGCTCCCTCAGCTTCTCCCCACAGCCCCAAAGCCCATCCTGTCAGTCCTGCAGAGCCTCTCCAGCCCCTCCTCACTGCCCAGAACAGGGAGCCCCACACCAGACACAGCAGCCCAGATGTGCCCCTGGCCTGTGGTGCCTCTGGCAAGGAGCAGCACGAGGCACTGCAGGACCCTGCAGACAATTCCTGAAGCATTGGAAGGATGATCCTGCTCCCAAGGGACTTTCCCATGGTGCCAGCTCAGGAATTGAAATGGGGAGTGGGGCCAGTGAGAAAGGGAAACAGAGATGGGCAGCTTGCAGGGAGGGACAGGATTGGGAAGAGGGAAAAAATATGGATCAGGAAAGGGAGAAAGCAAAGGTGAAGCCAATGAAATGCTCAGGCAGGTTGGGGATGGCTGCCAGGCAGCCCTGACTCTGAGCAACAACATCTGCAGTGGGACAGGAATTCACAGCTCATGGGAACAAACTTTTGGCTACTGCAGAGGCCACAACAAACCTGAGTGGTTTCCTTGTGTCCCCAGCCCTTGCTGGCCTTCCAGGGTGATGGCATTTGTGCTCCTCAAAACTGGACTATTCAAAATTCCCAACATCCAAAATGTGGTTATTCCATGGAAATTTGGGAGGGGAACTGGAGGATTCTAAATTCCCAATGCCTGGAATGCTGTAATTCCATAGTTTTAGTGGGAGTCTAAGAGGGAAGCAGGACGATTCCAAATTCTCAATGCTTGGAATGCTGTTATTGCATGGCAATTACTAAAGGGGAACTCGAGGGTTCAAAATTCCTGACACCTGGAATGCTGTTATTCCATGGTTTTGGTGAGAATTTGGGAGGAGAGCTAAAGGATTCCAAATTCCCAATGCTGGGAATGCTGTAATTCCATAGTTTTAGTGGGAATCTGGGAGGGAAACAGGAGGATTCTAAATTCTCAGCACCCGGAATGCCGTTATTCCATGGCTTCCCAGCAGTGCCCACCAAATCCAACCCTGGGCCTTCAAATCCAACTTTTCACCTTCAAATACAACCTTTGATCACCAAATCCAACCTTGGACTTCAACTCCAACCTGGATTATCAAATTCAGCCTTTAACCACCCAGGATGGGCTGGGCTGGGCTGGGATGGGATGGGATGGGATGGGGGATGGGATGGGGGATGGGATGGGATGGGATGGATGGGATGGGATGGGATGGGGGATGGGATGGGATGGATGGGATGGGATGGGATGGGATGGGATGGGATGGGATGGGATGGGATGGGATGGGATGGGATGGGATGGGATGGGATGGGATGGGATGGGATGGGGCCAAGCTGGATGCAGGCACCAGCCCTGAGGCCCAGCTCTGCCACTCACCCTCCTGTGCTGGCTGGAACATCATCACCTCTTCAGTCTCCTGTGCTGGGGCAGCTCCAGGGCTCTCTTCCTCCTCTGTCACCCAGGCCAGCTTGGGCACTCTCGGGGGTCTCTGCTCCATGTCACTGACTGGATTGATGGCTCCTGGCAGGAGAGATGCCTTGAAAAATCTCCCAGTCAGCAAGTCCTGCAGTTGTGCCTGGAGGGCACCTGCAAGAGAGAAGCCTCAGGAAGGCTGCAGGACAGCAGGTCCTTGTGAAACAGTTAACGAGAGACTGCACGTGCCTAGAGGAGAAATGTGAAAAGGGCACCATGATGAAGACGTCCAGCCTTCATCATGGGACCAGTGAGGAACTCAGACACGGAGCCTTCCTCAGTGCCACCACCTGAGCACTGCGCCTGTGCTTCATGAATGCTATTGAAAATAGTGAGTTTCAAGAAATGCTTTGCATAACCATACCTTTTCTAAGGAAAACAATGAATGTGCATTAAGTATAACCATGTATTGTAGTTTCTGTGTGCCTGGCTGTGTGCTGTTAGGAGGAGTGATCCCTGTGCACATGGAGCAGTGAATAAAGCAAACACCCACTTCTTGGACGTTGTCTCCCAAGTTTCTCTTGGCCCAGTTTGGGGCGATTCCACAGGGAACACGTCCCGGCTGGTGGCCATCCTAAACCCAAGGGCACAGACGAGGAGTGTGTGGGCCAGGGCACGAATGCTGCTGTGAGCCCTGGGGCCCGGCGAGCACTGCAATCAGCAGGAGTGGCAGAGTCCCAGCCCAAGCAGAGCTGCCACCCCCCGAGCCCCGGCAGCGCTGGTGCCTGGCTCCTGCCCCAGAGACCTGTGCCCTGGGGGGCTTCTGTGCCAGAGGGAGCCAGAGCCCACGTGCACTGGGGGCACCATCTCCAGGCACCGGTCTCACAGGGATCCCCGCAGCTCCAGCCCCTGCCCGCCCGCTCTGTCACCAGCACAAAGGCTTCAGCAGAACCACCAAAGGCTGAGGGGCTTCTGGCCATCTTTCCCCATGCCTGGGCATCTTGCTAAGCACAAGCACCCTTTTCCCCCTCTTCCCTGATGCCCTGCAGACCCTGGGCAGCAAAAGAAAGCACCTGGCAGTCTGTCTATTCTAACACATTCTATATTTCTACACTAAAGTAAAACACAAAGAAGTAAAGAACAATCTCGAAGAAAGAGAAAATCCCTGCTGGCTCAGGTGGCCCCAGGAGACAGAGCCTCCCAGATCAGCTCTCCTCAGAGCTCCAGCAGCGCAGCCAGCCGAGGCCTGACAGACGAGGCCGTGTCTTCCATGCCCGGCGGAGCTGATCTCGCAGCCTCTGGAACATGGAGATCGGAGGCCGCTCTATGGCCCTGAGAACGTACAAAGTTTGAACAGCCAGGCTTCCAACAGCAAGGCTGGCATCATCCGCCATGTCTTCAAGGGCTGGAAGAGAGAGGAACAGAGCCATGGTCAGATCCCAGATCTGCAGGGTCCCGAGCAGATCCCCGTGCCAGGGCCATCCCAGCCTGCTCTAGCCATGGCCAGGAGGGATCAGGGACCACCGGGATCAGCCCGAAGCTGCCGGCCACGAATCCCCCACGGGCCCCTGAAATCTCTGTGTGCTCTGCCCACGCCACCCCCCGTCCGCACAGGGAGCAGAGCCCTCCGCAGCCGGGGCAGGGCCTGCAGCTCCTCCTGCCAGCCCCGCTGCCAGCCCGCTGCCCTCACTCACCTCTGTAGATCAGCCGCAGCTCCTCCTGCTGCCCCCTCAAGCTCCGCCCGGCGAGCCCTGGGAACACAGAGCCTGTCACGGCCCCAGCGGCACAGCTCCACCTGCCCGTGGTGCTGCCAGCCCTGCGGCCACTCGCCCTCGTGGCCCGGCAGGGCTCAGCCCGGGCCCTTGCCGCACGCTGCCGGCCCAGGGCACGGCTGCGGGAGGGCGGCAGCAGCGCCGAGGGCAGCCGGGGCTCCGCGGCGCCGGGCCCGGATGGCGCTGCCGGGGCAGCAGGCGGGGCTGGGGCCGAGCTGCGCTGGGGGGGGGGGGGGGGGAGCCCGGGCTCACCCATGAACCTGACGGCCGCCTCTCGCAGGGGCTCCTGTGGGCTCCTGCAGGTACGGCAGGGCCTGGCGCAGGTGCTCGGCCGCTCGGCTCTGTCCTCGGCCAGCTGCGGAGAGCGGCGGGAGGGAAGGGTCGGGGCGGGCTCTGCCCCTTTGCCCGGCGCTGCCCGCGCCCGGCCCGGCCGGCCCCCTGCCCGCACAGCCCTGAGGCGCGGCCAGCAGCCGCCGGGCCGGGCTCTGCAGGGGCACAGGGCCGGCTGCTGCCCGGGGAGCCGCGGTGCCGGCCCGCCCCGCAGCCCCGCTGGGCCGGGGCTCCGTGGGCACCCGGCTCGGGGCCGCAGGAGCCTGGAGCAGAGCCCGTGCGGCCCCTGGGTGCAGCTCTGGGCAGGGCTACAGCTGCCAGCCCCACACAGTGAGCACCGCACTCAGGGGGCTTCTCCAGGCTGAGGCTGGGCCTTCCAGCCCGTCCTTACCAGGCACTCGGCAAACTTCCAGAGTTTCTCCTCCTTCACCAGCTTTTTCAGATCCCTCTTCTTCAGGAATCTGGCCGCACAAAGCAGCGTTTCCCAAGATGCCTGGAGAGCAGCAGAGGTGCGGAGATGCCCACAGCCCAGGGCACAGGACCCACGGCCCTGTGCCAAGGCCTGGAGGAGGCTGCAGCCCGCCAGGCACCAGGGCAGGAGGCAGCCAAGGCCCTCCCAGGGGAACACCAGCAGCCCAGGAGTCCTCACCTCTGCCACATGTAGATTCTCATCATGGCAATGGAAGAACAGAGGGAGGAGACTCTGGTGTACTGGATTCTCCAAAAGCTCTTCTCTCTCTTGCGTGGAGTATTCCATCATATCTTGGAAGAGCCTCACGGAGAGCAGCTGCACCTGGCTATCATCCTGTATGAAAGGAAGGAAAAAAGACTTCAACATTGGCTGATTCAGGCCCTTTTTGAGCACCCACCTTGAAATGCATAGGGCAGCAAGTTTGCGAGAAGCACCCAGGGGCCATGGCCTGGGGCACAGAGCCTTACGATGTCAAAGAAAGGCAAGAGCGCCTCAGCCAGCTGCAGTGCGATGGGGTTTGGTATCAGGGTGTATTTGTGCAAGAGTATAAAGTTGAGTGCGATGAGCGCCATCCCAACTATCTCTGCATCCTTGTCCCGCAGTAGGTCCATGAGGCTTTCAGTCAGGCTCCCCATTTTTTCAGCCTGTGTGGGACACAAGTGTGTGAAATGCCCCCCTGCTGCCTCAGGCCCCGGAGGCCAAAGGCCTGTCCCAAAGCACTCGGGCAGCTGAACCAGGTGGCAGGAGAGCTGGGAGCAGCTGCCTCAGCAGCTGAACCCCAAGGGGCTGCTTTCCCCAGCGCAGCTTCAGCCACTGCCCCCTTCTCACCATCGAGGGATCGTCAATGAGCTCCAGAAGGGCTCTGAGCGCCAGGCAACGCCTCTCCCTGCACTTGCTCTGCAGGTACCTTGATGAGACCTCTACAACACTGCCACCACATTCCCGTGGGTCCAGGCACCTGAGGGCCTGAAAGGCACAGGGCAGTGACCGAGGACGTGGCCCGCAGGAGCCTGGAACCACACAGGGCTGGGCCCAGACAGCAGCACAGGGCACGGGCACTGTCCCGGGCTGCTGTGGCTATGAGAGGGCAGAGAGCTGGGAAGCAGCTCTGCGAGGCAGCACTGGCCATCAGGCTCACCTCCACAAGAAATGCCATGGCAGGAAGATCCCAGCATAGCTCCTGTGTGCTGAGCACTTGGAGTAGGTGGAGTGCAATAGTGGAACACAACCTTGTAGAGGCACGGCGCATCTCCCTAGCAGGCCGAAAAAGAAACCAGGATCCTGAGCTGGAGGGGACAAACCTGTCCCAGGATAGGCTCACAGAGCTCTGGTCTTTCCCCAGCATAATGCAAGGGGACCTGAGCCCATTGGGAGGCAGCTGCTCCTGGGTGCCCTCCTCTCCCAGCCTTTTCCAGTCTGCTTGGCCGTCCCTCGGTGACACGGCCCTCTGGCCCATGGCCACGGGCACTGTGTGGGGCACCCCGGGCACAGAGCACAAATGCCAGGGGCAGTGGAGAGCAGGGGATCTCACCTGGCCAGCAGACCCACGGCATAGTGGTGGGTGTCAACACAGAGCAGCGTGTCCCAGCCACGCTTGCGTTCCATGGCCATCACCACATCCCCACACTGGAGAAAGCAGAGCAGGGACTTCATGGTCCGCACTGCAAACCTGTGTGCAGGGCAAAGCTCAGGTCACGCTGGCAGCACTGGCTCCTTCCCTGGGGACATGGCAGGGACAGGACTGGGATGGAGAACCTGTTGGGGCTGGTGGCAAGGCCGTGTTCTTCTTGGCATCCCTTCCACAAGATCTCGACCTCCTCTGGTGTATCCAGAGTGCTGAAGAACACTTGGAATAGCAGATGCACAAGTAGGAAGGGGAAATACATCACCATTACATGTGGCCAGCAGGGCACCTGGAGGATCTTCCACATCACCACAGTTGCCTGCAAAGGACAGAGCACCCTGAGAAAGTGCTCAGTGCCGAGGTGTCCGTGCGGCAGGGCCCGAGCGTGGCAGGCAGAGACACAGAGGGAGCACCGGGCCTGGTGCCCCTGAAGCTGCCCCTAGGCCAGGATTGAGCCCAGCACCTGAGGCTGGGAGATGCAGTGGGGAAGGAGGGTTCCAGAAACTCACAGCCAGGGCAAAGACCCCTGTTCTGTCCCCATCAGAGGTGCATGTGCTGTGCTCTGGCCAGTCCCCCAGCACATCCAGGAGTATCTGCAGCACTGCCTCCAGAGTCCTGCTCGAGGACATGATGGTTGTCCACATGGTCATAGCAGCTCTGTGGGGTCAGAGCTCTGTCTCAGGGCAGTCTCAGACACAGCACTGTGGCCTGGGCAGCAGCAGGGAGCTGAGCTGGCTGCCAGCTCTGCCTCTGCCCACTGCCCCTCAGCAGCAGCATCCAGGCAGCCCAGCCCTGTGGGGACAGGCCCCTGAGGGGCAGGGAGGGAGCAGGGCAGCAGGCTCGGGGGCTGACATGCCAGGGCTGGGGAAGGGAGCAGCCAGAGGGCCCTGGAACTCTCTGCTGGTCAGACAGACCTAGAACAGTCTGTACAGGGCAATGGCTGGTGAGCCCTGAGCCCTCTGGGCAGGTGAGCCCCATACCTGTCACACGATGGGGCCACACGCAGGAGAGTCATCACCACATCTGCAGGCTGTGCCTCGGTGAGATCCAGCAGGGTCCTGTCCAGCCTGTGCTCAGCAGACTGATTGGCCATGAGCCACTGGTGGATGTACCTCACCGTGGCAGGCACCTGAAGAAGGTACAGGGAGACTTGGAAAGCTGCCAGAGGGAGTAATGTCCCCAGCTGCCCCAGAGAAGCGCTTCCCTTCGCACCACACTGCCATGGCCTCAAAGGCTTACGGTGACCAGCAGGCCCAAGTGGCTTGGGAGGCCACTTGACTCATGAGGGAATTAAACCCTGGCCACAGGCTGCTTACCTGCTCTGGAATGGAAGCACTCTTCTCCACAAGCAGATCCAGTAGGGCAGCACTGGTGTCGGTGGTGTAGACGTCACCGTTTTCCATGGTCCCAAGGCCCATGACGCTGTTCTCTTCCTGCCAAATGCATTCAGTGAATTTCCACGTCTGACAGGAGAACGAGGGCCAAGAAACCAGGGCTTCTCCATGGAGTGTTCCAAGTGCTGTGCTGGGCTGAGCAGTGACAGCAGGCCCAGCCCAGGTGGGGATGGCTGCAGGTACCTCCAGTGCTCTGCAGAAGTGGCCAGAGGCAGGGTCCTGCTCTTGTGTCCAGTCCATGGCTGCACCTGGCAAAGAGCGAGCGCAGCCAGAGCTGAGGGGCTGCGGGAGAGGCCGGAGAACAGAGGCCAGCCCTGCTCCCCAGTCAGGAACAGCCCTGGGATGCCCCAGGGGATGGAGCATGGTTGCTGAGAGGTGTCTGCCCAGTCCCTCTTCCATCCTGTCCATGGGATGAGATGGGCTGGGATGGGATGGGATGGCATTGGGCCAAGCTGGATGCAGGCACCAGCCCTGAGGCCCAGCTCTGCCACTCACCCTCCTGTGCTGGCTGGAACATCATCACCTCTTCAGTCTCCTGTGCTGGGGCAGCTCCAAGGCTCTTTTCCTCCTCTGTCACCCAGGGGTCACCGTGACCCATGCTCGGGGTCTCATTGTTTCTTCCATGGTCGAGTGAACACAGTTCCAATCTCATGACTGGTTACCATGAGAACACATCCTGGTCACCTGCAAGTAGCCCATTTCGTGCCCACCTAGGCCAGAGTTCTGGAAACCGTAGTTCAGGGTCTTCAGATGTTGGTTGTTGGGCAAAACAAACGAGAGGCTTTAGACGGACTCTCACAGGCACTCTCGGGGGTCTCTGCTCCATGTCAGTGACTAGACTCATGGCTACTTGCAGGAGAGATGCCTTGGAAAACACTGAGTCAGGAAGTCCTGCAGCCATGTCAGGATGGCACCAGTTCTGGGAAGACTACAGGAGAGCAGGTCCTGCACTCTGGTCTTGAGGGCTTCTGCCACAAGGACAGGAGACTCCTTGTCAAGGATTTTGATCAGCAAACCCTGCAGTCTGCCCTCGAGGGCACTTGCAGAACAGAAGACTCAGGAAGGCCACAGGTCACTAAGGTCACCAAGAAGGTCACCAAGCCCTGTGGTCTGTTCTCGAGGTCACCTGCAGGAATAACGCCTCGGAAAAGCTCCGGGTCAGACACAAACGAGTGCGCTGTGCGGGGGCTCCTCACGGCACCGCTCTGTCCCGTCCTGTCCCATTGCGTGCTCCGAGCACTGTGGTGTGGCCGTGTCACCATCAGCTCCTATGTCACCACACATCACAAAGGGTCCTTTAACACCCTGTCCTGTTCCATGCCATGGTGACCATGATGCACCGTGTCACAAAGGGCCCCTGTACACACTGCCACCTGCCCAGGGGCTGCCCCCAGCCCACCCAAAGTGGCCCAGGTTGGAATCAATCCCTCACCTCAAGTGTCTAAGACAGCCCAACAGGATCTTTAGGAACATCTCAAACCATCAGCAAACACTGCCCTGCTCTGCAGGCTCAGGGCAGCAGAAGGAGCCCCCAGGGCTGCCGACACAGCCGCAGCAGGGAGGGCTCGGGGCCTTGCACAGAAGCTGGCTCGGCCTCCCTGGGAACACGTCCCGGCTGGTGGCCATCCTAAACCCATGGGTGTGGCACAGACAGGAACGTGTGGGCCAGGGCACGAATGCTGCTGTGAGCCCTGGGTCCCGGTGAGCACTGCAATCAGCAGGAGCGGCAGAGTCTCAGCCCAAGCAGACCTGCCACCCCCTGAGCCCCGGCAGCGCTGGTGCCCGGCTCCTGCCCCAGAGACCTGTGCCCTGCGGGGCTTCTGTGGCATAGGGAGCTAAAGCCCACGTACATTGGGGGCTGTGCTGCATCCTACAGGGGCTGTTGGCAGGAACACCTGCACCAACTGCTGCCAACTCTTTGTTTCTGTCAGGAGGCAGAAGCTGTTGGTCCTGAAATGATTTTTTTCATGGAAAGGATTGGCAGTCACCCCAGAACACCATCAGCTGCCAAGTTTCACGGGACAGTAAGATTGTACAGATGCACTGCTATCGGGAGATCAAAATTCTGTGAGACGGGGCAACTGAGAGACTTTTAAAAGATGGTGTATTGCCTCATGACATCAGTCTCCTAAAAGGGTGAGACATTAAATGTGTTATGTTTAATGCCATAATATCAGAAGCCTTCTAAATCCCACTTAGGGGAATTACTGCATGACTGCCTACTGGTTTTTAGCCAGTCACATATTTTACAAAACTTGGTAATGTCTTTTTACACACATTAATAATTGTTTTATTTTTTGTGGCTTTGCTCCAATGCGCCATTTTTAGCCAATTATATAACACTTCACACACCTACATTGATACATCTGAAACTTCTAACTAACTTTATAACAGGTTTTATTCCTAAACTTTTCAATCTTTTACTCTCTTACTTGACATATTGCTTTGCTTACATAATGCATATCTCCGTTTGCATAAAACATATTTCTACTTAAAATATGAACTTATATTCTGGTTTTATATCTGCTGTATTTTCATTGTCCTAATTCTCCAAGCTTTCTCCAAGGCCTTAGGTCAAACACTGTATCCATCTCTATCACTGAGCCTGTATGCACAAGGCCCTGAGAGCTTTCTGTGCCTGCAATTCCCACACCCTGTCATGTTTCCTTGTGTTCCAATAAAAACATTAGCCCAATCCCTAATGTTCAGTGCTCCAGTTGCTGCGTGTCTGGCAGTGCTAGCTCATGTGCAAACACAACTGGATGCCTGCTGAGCATGGCGCATTCCCACAAAGAGGGAAGTTCAACCATGGCAATATATAAAGCTTCAAACAATCTCTTGTCTATTTCCAAATGCAAACATCAGCAAACACATGCAGGAAAAGCCAAATGAATTCCAACATTCCCAAGAAACCAAGCAAGGATTGCACACAAGGCCTTTGGAAACACTTCCTAGATGAATTAAAGTCTCTCCCATGCAGGGCTGTAATAGCTGAACTCCTACACTGCTGCACAATTCAAGGTAGAGCAGGAAGAAGTCCACAGTGTTCCTGTTCAATCTGAAATAGAGATGCAGGCTTGGACCAAAGTCTTTCCTGGGCAGGATGATGGTGAAATCCACTCCATTCTGATGCCTGAAAACTAGGCAAGAAATCAGTATAAGTATATATAGTATAAGGCCTATGGGGCAGGTATTTGTTTATTTGACGCCGGAGTGAGGGGCATTTCTCCACCACAAACTCACCCGTCCATTCCTTGCACAGTAATAACTTGTATACCTTTTTACTTAGTGTGCACATTATTCTTTCCTAACCTTCACATTTCAACATATTTTTTAATGGCATGATTATGTGAGCCCTTGTAGCACATGCGTGGTTTCTGCAGGAGGTGGTGGTCAGCCTGCTGCTGGTTGTTTGGATCAAGGCTCATGAGCCTTCCTGGGGCTGAACTTTCCACCCCTGCTTCCTGGGCATGCTCTGTAGGATCGTCTGCTCAAATAGGCAGTGGTTAGCTTTGCAGTTAGCTTGTTCTGCTAAATTTGCTGATTTTTAACAAGTGCTTCATTCCCATACCCTGTTACCACGTAACTACTTCTTCCTGCACAGCTACAGCGTTTTGTGGAGCTCAATTCTCTCATTGCCTTGGCATCAAGCCAGCCCTTTCTTATATCCTTTGCAATTTCTTTTGCATCTATGGTCTTGCTGTGGTCTCAAAATACTTACCTGTTTCAATCATGTATCTCATTTTTTTTGCTCCCATTTGTGATACGTGGTGGTAGTTTGTTTACAATACCATACAAAACACTGGCTTTTCATGCCGGTTCCTAGGATTGGTATTCCAGTTCCTAAAATTCCTACAAAAAGTTGTGTTAGCCAGTTCAGATTAGGTAGCCAAGATGTTCGAGTTTCCTACAAATGTTTACTCCAAGATGTAATGTCCTTGGTCACTTCAGGGAGTGCTTTTGCATGTTGCCAAATGGTATGGATATCCTCTGCTATTTGCCATGACTGATCTATGTAAGTGCGACAATTGCTATAAATTGGAATACAAACTCCTCCTATCTGGCTGTTACCTTATCTAACACCATGCAGTTTTGAAAAACTACTTCTTTGAGTGAGTTTATTCCAGTTTGTAGTCTTCTTCAGGCATCTGCTATTGAATTAGCAATCAATTGTATTTTGGCTGAGATGCTTGAAATGGCCTTTTGCAGTTGTGCAATTTCTACATTTGGGAGCAACGCCCTAACAAAACTGTGGAACCTGGTGCAGTATCACACCGGTGGGTTATTGGGTGTTGTCTCAGTGAGTCTGTTCTTTCATAGTCCTTGAATACTACTGGTCATTTCATTAGTTTGATTTGAAACCTGTAACTGAAGGAGAAGTTATCCCATGGTACATGGGCCAGTCCAGTTTCCTGGTAATTGTTTAATGCTATTCCATTCCCACAGAGGCACGAAGATGCATCTGGAAGGGGACAGCAGGTGTTAATCCTCACTGACTCGTTTCCACTATGCCTTTCAAAAAGACAGTTTTCCCACATTGGCTGACATTGACCCACCCAGCTGTGTTACCGGAAAAGTTGCCGAGATTTGCTCCAGAGTTGTTCCGCCCTAGGTGTGTGACTGACCCGTTGATAGGTAGTAATTGGAGAAGGGGCTTTCCCAAGGAAGATCCTGCCTGTCTACACTGAGCACTAGTGTTGTGTAAGCTATAGAAGTTCCAATGTAACCAATTGCTTGATGGTTCTCCAGTTAAGGGAAGGTTCCATTGTTGCACCTCTCGCAAAGCCAGCAATCCCTGAGTCCTGTCTAATTAGCTGTGGTTCCTATTAGTGTTACATGGGTGATAGCATCAAAGGCAGTGACAGTATAATCAAGGAAAAGGACACCAGTTTTTGAGTGAATTTTAGTTTTAGTCCATGATCCCCAGCAGGTTTGGTCATCCAGGGTATAGTGGTTTTGGTTCTCTAATTTGAAATTTTCTTGTTTTGAGATAGGATCAGAAGGAAGGCAAAACAGGCTGAACTTTAAATGGTAAAAAGAGAAACTTTTTTACTGGAAACTATAAGAAAATGAAAAAAACCCTCAGATTGAAACTTTAGACTACTCTTTCTTCCCCTACACACTTGCTTTCTTCCACTCTGAAAATGTTTAGAAAACAGCTGTCAGTTTACCATCTCTAAAATAGTCTTTTACTAATTCGTTGGGAGAGGAGACTTCCCTCTTCAGTCTCTGGAAATTTCTCCAAAAGTCCAGTTTTCTCATTGCCTTGATGTTACAGTGGTTAGGTGTCTGGGAGAATGGAATTTTGATCACTATGTAAAAATCCTTTCTTTAAATTACAGTTTTCCTGGGACTAGTATTGAGGACCATATCAACTGTGGGGCACACTTCAAGGGTTATAACAGTTAAAACAAAAGCTTGTATTGCTTTTGAAAAAACACAGGTTTTCCTTCCTTTTCTTCTTCCCTGGGAAGCAGCACATGTCTTCATCTTTTTAATATTCAAACTTAAGGGATCACAGCTATTTCAACATCTACTCAATCTAACACCACTGTCTTTGTGGGGGTCCAGGGTGTCCCTCTGGACCTTTTGTGGGTGCAAAAACCCCCCTGCCAAACCTTTTTGGGACTCCCAAGTGAGGCCAGGGGGGTCTCGAGGCTGGATCCCACTCCGTGGCAGCATCTACCTTCTCTCAGAGAAGAGATGCAAATTTTAGAGAAACTAGAGTGTGAATTAGATACTTAGCATGTAGAAAAAGTCGGTTTTAGGATTGTTTATATTATCAGCCACGAGGCCAAAATGGAGGATTTGGGGTGTGGTGCACTTTTTTCTCCTTCTTTTTCACATTCACCATTTTGGAGGGGATACTGGGAGTCACAGATTGGTTGGGGACAAAACTAGACATAGTAATAGGATTCTGTAGTATTGGAAAGTAATTGTAAACATAGAATGCGTAACTTAGAGTATAAAAGATAAGTCCGACCCTCCTGGGCCAGACTTTCGTCCTGCACTCGGTGGTTAACAGACAGATGAGCACAGCAAAAGAACTTTATAGATAACAATTAATAAACAAACCTTGAGCCCGGACGACTGTCTCCTGCGGTTTCTCTTCAGTGGCTTCAAGAATTCCCTAGACCCCGAACCACCCACCTGTGTCCATCTGAGGGGTCTCAGGTGTAAGGAGACCCTCAGACAGTGTCAATCTTTGTTCATATTTACAGTTAGAACAGTTACATTTACTCTATAATATTTTTACGTGTTATAGGGATACAAGAGTCTGCTCTTCACAGCTTAAAAAAAGAGAAATTTCTCTCCATGACTCTCCTCCTTCCCTCATCTGGGACCAGACTCTTCCCTTAGCCTGACTTCAGTGTTTTCATGCTGTTCCTGTGTGTATCACCATCTTGGTTCTTTTCTTTCACTCAGGAGAGAGAACAAAGTGTCTGCAAGTCTCATTTTGGGTAATGAAAGAGTCAATACCTTGCCCGGGCAGCAGCTGGAGCAGTTTTGGTGCAGCATTTCAGACCATGCTGGGGCTGGTGAGGATCGTAAGGGCCCAGCCAGAAGGCAGTGGTGTTTGTTCTGGCTCCGTGGCTGTTTTCTGGCAGTTGCTACATTCAATTCCAGCCGTGGGCTGATGGGTTTCCCTCCCCCTGCCCAGCAGGCAGAGGTTGGAGGAGGCCTTGCAGGCACAGGGCCCGGCTGTCTCTGCCCCAGGCCGGGCCCAGAGCCACTCTGCTGAGGGTGGAGGCCCTGCGGGCAGGCGGCAGGGCAGGGTTTGAATGCCAGCTTAATGTTCTGCTGAGCCACAGGCTCCCTGGCTGGGCCAGGCTGGGGAATCTAAGATCCTAGCAGCCATGTGGGCCTCCCCTCCCCCTTTCTATCAGGACCCCGGCCAAAAATGGGGCCCAGAGTCAGAGCCCAGCCCGGTCCCGGGCCCGGTCAGGCCCGCGGGCTGCACGGAGGGGCCCGAGCCGGTGTTACCTGGACTGGAAGGGAAAGAGAGAACTTCCATGGGGTAATTTTGTCTTTACATGTGTGTTTCACAAAGATACATAAACTTTGTCATTGGTGTAACAATGTGTCACTAATAAAAATATGATATCGATTGTTCCTTGTCTGGTCCAAAGCAGGCTGCCCAGGTCCAACAGAGAAAAATGTCAGGGAATCTTTGAAAACCACCGCAGCAGCCTAGAAGTAAATGGATCCCTGGTTGAGTGATGATTAGATGGATTTGAACACAAACAAAGGATCACAGCCATGCATTTAACTCTAAGTGCAGGTGCATCATTGGCCAGGGAAATGAGTGTGCTATGACCCCAACCAATCACATGTGTATATCCGGGACATTCAAACCCTCAGTTTAAGAAGGGTCCCAAACAATAAAAAAAGTTTTTGTCATAATCATCACTGAGAGTTCATGTTGTCTTTGCCTCCTACCACGATCCCAATTAAAGTAATAGATGTGGTTAGTTGGATGTGGTCAGTGGGTGTGGTCAGTTGGGTGGTCAGTGATTTTGGTGAGTTGGTGTGGGCACTGGGTGATGTCTGTGGGGGTGGTCAGTGAGGTGTGGTCAGCAAATGTGGTAAGTGGGATGTGGTCAGTGGGTTTGGCCAGTGGGTGAGGTCAGTGGGCCGTGGTCATGGCAGTGGTCAGTGGGGTGTGGCTACTGGGTGTTGCCAGTAAGTGTGGCCATTAAGGAGGGGAATGGAATATGGTCAGTGGGTGTGGCCAGTGGGTATGGAAAGTGAGTGTGGTCAGTTGGGTGGGCAGTGGGTGTGGGCAGTGGGTGTTACTAGTAGATGTGGTCAATGAGAGTGATTCGTGTGGTGTGGTCAGAGGGGCTGGTCAGTGGGGGTATGGTCATTTGGGTGGTGAGTAGGGTGTCGTCAGAGGCTGGGGTCAGTGGGTGTGGACAGTGGGTGTGATCACTTCAAAGGTTGCTTGGGAGTGGTCAGTGGGTGTGGAAAGTGGGAGTGGTCAGTGGATTTTGGGTGTGGGAGTGGTTAGTGGATGTGGTCAGTTGGATGGTCATTGGGGTGTGGTCAGTGGCAGTGTGTGTGGGCGTGGGCAGTGATGGTGAGGTGAGTGAGTATGGTCAGTGGGATGTGGGCATTGAGGTCTTGGCAATGAGTGTGGTTGGTTGGTGTGGTCAGTGGTTGTGGTCCGTGGAGGTGGCCAGTGGTGCGTGGTCAGTGGTGTGTGGTCAGTTTGTGTGGTCACTGGTTTGTGGTCATGGGTGTGGTCAGTTTGGTGCAGGCAGTGAGTGTTGGCAGTGGGATGTGATCAGTAGCTGTGATCAGTTGGGAGGTGTGGGGAGTGGTCAGTGGGTGAGGTCAGTTGGGCGGTCAGTTGGTGTGTTCATGGGTGGTGGTCAATGGATGAGGTCATTGGGTGTGCTCAGTGGTGGTGGTCAGCAGGGTTGGTGAAAGAGTGTCATTAAGAACAGTCAGTGGGGTGGTCAGTGGCTGTGGTCAATGTCAGAGTGGTCAGTGGGTGTGGGCGCTGGTTGTGGTCAGTGGGGTGTGGTCAGTGGTGTGTGGGCCAAGAGTGTGGTCACTGGGTATAGTCAGTGGATTGTGGTGAGTGGCAGTGGGTAGTGAGAGTGGTCTGTGGAAAATTCCATGGAGTGTGGTCAGTTGGGTTATGGTCAGTTGGGTGGTGGTTGGTGTGTGGTCAGTTGGTGTATGTTAATTGGGTGGCCATTGGGGTGTGGTCAGGAGGTGTTGCCAGTGTGTGTGGTCAGTGTGTGTAGTCACTGGGTGTGGTCACTGGTTATGGTCAGTGGGGATGTGCTCAGGTGGGGTATGGTCAGTTTAGGGGTCATTGGGCTGTGGTCAGTTGCTGCAGTCTGGGTGTGGTCAGTCGACATGTTCAATTGGTGTGGTGGGAGGGTGTGGTCAGTGGCAGTGGCCAGTCAATGTGAGCAGCGCAGAGTGATCATTGAGTGTGGTCACTGCGGGTGGTCAGTGTGTGTGGTCAGTGGGTGTGTCCCTTTGGGGTGGTCACTGGGAAGGGGCTTGGCCAAGGCAAAAGGAGGCTCCCTGTGTGCCCTGCTCCCCTCTCCTGAGCTCCTGAGAGCTCTGCAGCCCCTGCTGCCATCCCATCTGCCCAGGCCAGCACAACAGCCCCGGCCTTGGGGCCCTGCAGAGCTGCTCCTGCCCCAGGCCCAGGGCCCATCCCAGAGCTGGGGCAGCCACAAAGCTCTGCCCATTTCTGTTCATTGCTGCTCTGAGGAGGATGGATCCTCAGCCACTTGGAGGATGCTGATGAATTTTACTACTCCAGAGGCCTCTTCTTTCTTGAGCTCTTCAGTGCAGGAATTCAGTGACAAAGATTCATAAACATTTGTTAAAACACCCAAACAAGAAAAGCCCCTGGGAGTAAGTTCAGTTTTCAAATCTTCTGTGGTTAATTAGACAGATTTCAGAAATGTATTCCAAATGAACATACTATATTGAGAACAATGCAAAGAGAAGAGTTTTGTCCTATTAAGTTTTCTTTTCTGTTTATAGATGGATATCAGCAATGCCAAATTGCTATTGGCCCCCAGTACCTTCTAAGGCAGTCTGAATAGATAAGAAAATCAAGACCCTTCATGGCTGACAATCACTCTGTCCCTAACCCTCCCCACCATTTCCCTTATCCAACCCCCAGGACTCCTATGCATCAGGAATGGTGTGGTCAGCAGGACCAGGGCAGTGATTCTTCCCCTGTGTTAGGCACTGTTTGGGCAGCACCTCAAGTGTTGTGTCCAGTTCTGGGCCCCCCAATTTAGGAAGGACATGGAGGGGCTGGAGCGTGTCCAGAGAAGGGCAACAAGGGTGGTGAAGGATCTGAAACACAAGTCCTGTGAGGAGTTGCTGAGGGAGCTGAAGTTGTTTATCCTGAAGAGGAGGAGGATCAGGAGAGACCTCATGACTCTCTACAACTGCAAAGGGTGCAGCCGGTGGGGGGTCAGGCTCTTTTCCAAGGGAGCAGAAACAGGATATAAGACGACACAGCCTTAAGCTGCACCAGGGGATGTTTAGGCTGGACATTAGGAAATATTCTTCATAAAAATGGTGATTTGGTATTGGAATGGGCTGCCCATGGAGGTGGGTAAGTCACTGAGCTTGGAAGTGTTTCAGTATAGACTGCATGTGGCACTGAGTGCCATGGTCTGGGTGACAAAGGTGGTGTTGGGTCACAGGTTGGACTTGATGCTCTCAAAGTTCTTTTCCAGCCTGGGTCATTCTGTGATGATTGTGACACTGCAGGGCCCTGGGGAAGCAAGGGGCCATTGCGACACTGCAGGGCCTCGTGGAACTGAGAGGAACAGAGTGACACTGTGTACGACATGGCATCACAGAGCCAAGGGGCCACTGGGACACTGTGGGGCTACATGGAAGCAAGGAGTACATTGTGACAGTCTGGGTCCTGTGGAACCACAGAGGCCACTGTGACACTGTGGGGCCCAATGGATCCAAGGGACTTTGTGACACTGGGAATCATGGAGACCATTTTGACACTCTAGGGCCTCATGGAACCGTGGTAACACCAAGTTGGCTGGGAGTATTGATCTGTTGGAAGGTTGGATGGCTCTGAAGAGGGACCTGGACAGGCTGGATCCAGGGCCCAAAACCAACAAGGTGAGGTTTAAAAAGTCCAGGTGTCGGGACCTGCTTTTTGGCCACAACAGCCCCTGCAGTGCTACAGGCTGGGGACAGAGAGTCTGGACAGCAGCCAGGCAGAAAGGGAGCTGGGGGCACTGATGGACAGCAGGCTGGACATGAGCCAGCAGTGTGCCTAGGTGGCCAAGAAGGCCAATGGTTCCTGACCTGAATCAGGAACAATGTGGCCAGCAGAGGCAGGGCAGGGATTCTTCCCCTGCACTCAGCACTTGTAGGGAAACACCTCGAGTGCTGTGTCCAGTTCTAGCCCCTGAATTTAGGAAGGACATGGAGGGGCTGGAGTGTGTCCAGAGAAGGGCAACAAGGCTGGTGAGGGGTCTGGAACACAAGTGCTGTGAGAAGTGCCTGAGGGAGTTAGGAATGTTTATCCTGGAGAAGAGGAAGCTCAGAGGAGACAAGGTGGTGTCAGGGCACAGGTTGGACTCAATGTTCTCCAAGGTCCTTTTCCAGCCTGGCTGATTCTGTGATTCTCTGAAAGCACCCCTGGAGCAGTTGCAGGATGAGCCCTGAGCCTCCTCCTCAGAAGGTCTAGCAGCCCAGGTCCCTCCGCTTCTCCTCACAGCCCCAAAGCCCGTCCTGTCAGTCCTGCAGAGCCTCTCCAGCCCCTCCTCATTGCCCAGAACAGGGAGCCCCATACCCAGACACACCAGCCCAGATGTGCCCCCCTGGCCTGGGGTGCCTCTGGCAAGGGAGCAGCAGGAGGCACTGCAGGACCCTGCAGACAATTCCTGAAGCACTTGTAGGGTGATCCTGCTCCCCAAGGGATGTTCCCATTGTGCCAGCTCAGGAAGTGAAATGGGGAGTGGGGTTAGAGAGGAAAGGGAAAAACAGAGATGGGCTTTTTGCAGGGGAGGGAAGAGGAAGGGATAAGAGGAAGAAATCTGGAGCAGGAAGAGTAAAGAAAGCCAAGAAGAAGCAAAGGAAATACTCAGGACAGTTTGGGAGTGGCTGCCAGGCAGCCCTGGCTGTGACCAACTTCTGCAGTGGGACAGGAAACTCACAGCTCATGGGAACAAACTATGTGGCTGACTTCAGAGGTCATGACAAACTTGAGTGGTTTCCCTTGCGTCCCCCAGCCCTTGCTTGCCCCAGGGGCTGATGATATTTGAGCTCACTCAGCTCCATCTCTCCAGTCTTTTCCAGGGCCCTTCTATGCCCTACCACTCCAGAGCACCTTAGTTCATGCCTAGTCCCTTCCATGTTCCCCCAGTGTCACCCACAGTATGTGCTAGTGTCTCCCAGCCTTCCGCACTGTGTTCCCAGTGTCCCCAGTTTATACCAGTATCCCCCAGTTTCACACACAGTGTCCCCAGTATGGCCCAATATCTCTCCCAGTTTGTCCCAGTATGTCCCATTGTGTCTCTGTGTACCCTCACAGTCCATCCAAGTCCACTTAGATATGGCCCTCAGCATTCCCAGTCTTCCCAGTATGTCCCAGTCCTCCCCACTGTTTCCAAAGAAACTTGAACTTCACACGGTTGCTGCAGCACCCAAACCCAGCAGTGGAGTCAGTGCAGTGTCCATGGCCACAGCCCCGGGCAGTGGCCCCGTGCAGGTTGGGATGATGATCCACCCTCACAGCTGGTCCAGGGCAGCTCTGCAGTGGTTTTGATGGCACCTTGGGTTGGCACACACCTGAGGAGTGTGTCTCTTTGCAGTGGAGAAAGTTAGGAATTTTAGATTGCTTAAAAAAAAAAAAAAAAAAAAAGGAGAAACACCTCTTTTCCAGAGTCTAGCCAGGTCTCCAGACAAAGCACCTCCCAGGTGATTGAGGATAGACAGGATGTGGTGATGTGGTTGGGGAATGTGGAGCAAGGTTGTCCACACTGGCTCAGACCTCAAGGCACAGCTTCTATGAGCAGGCCAGACCTCCTGAGGAGAGACCCTGGATCAACATCCCTCACTCAATGCTGCAATCACCTCTGCTCTGAAGAGAAAAGTAATAAAATAGACCCTTTAAAAAAGGAATGGATATCTCTTAGCAGCTCTTGGAAATATTTCTCCATAACTGAAGTTGAAATTGTTGTAATGATCTGCACTGGACCAGATGGAAATCAAAGCAGAGCCATGGTTTGTCAGGACTTGCTTGATCCCAATGAGCCCCATGGTGCATTTGGTGCTGCCAAGGAGCTCCAAATAATATTCTGGAAATATTGGCTGTCTCTCTGCAGTGCTTCCTTTGCCAGGAGCCAGGCCCAGCTCAGCAGCACAGACACAGCACAAAGACTTTAATGACCCTCTCAGGAGGTTGGGGCTGAGTCCCTGAACATCAGTGCCTGAGAGGGAGTTGAAGAAACCTCTCAAGAATTCAAAGTCAGATGCAAACTCCAAAGTTTCTCTTACTTTTAGTGAGTCCCACTGATAAACATGAAGGAGAAAGATTCTCAAGGGTTGAATTAGAGCAGAAGATTGATGACAATGATGTCAGGTTGGAAAAAATAGGGTAAATAGGAAAGGAAACCTCTCAAGAATTCAAAATCACATTCCAAGTCCAAAATTTCCTGATCTTCTAATGGGCCCCTGGTGTAACTACACCGCAACCAGAATTTCTGAGTCCTCTCTCCAACCCAAAAAATTGCCCCAGGGAATGTTTCTCATCTGTGGTGACTGAGTTTGGGCCGGAATCCCCTCCCGTCTTCAAGGGGGTCCATGTAGTCTTGGCAAGCTTTCTACCCTCACCCCGAACATCACTCTGTTACATAATTGGAAAAAAGAAAGCCAGTCAAAACGTGTGAAAAGATCCTATACTCAATTTGATGAAAATTGCAACCCTGTATTGCACGTTTGGAACAAACCCAAAAGAATTGCTGCCTCCGTGTTCCTACCATGGGTAGCAGCAGCAAAAGCCCTTGGAGACATTGACCATTTGGGGTGCTGGCTTAGTAAGCAAGCCAATGCTACATCTGCTGCTCCGAGTGATCTTTTGAAAGATGAAGAAACCACAAGACATGCAACTCTGCAAAACCGAGCAGCAATTGACTTTTTGCTGCTCTCCCATGGACACGGCTGCGAAGACTTTGAAGGAATGTGCTGCTTCAACCTCTCTTCCCATTCCACATCCATCCAAGAAAACATCCAGAAGCTGAAAACCCTCATGAAAGACTTGAAAAAGGAAACAACCCCAGACTGGGTCAACAATCTCCTCGGACAATGGGGACTGACGGGATGGGTCTCTTCTTTGGTCAAGGGCATTGTGTGGATTTTCATTGTCATTCTCATTGTGTTAGCTATGTTTTCATGTATGGTTCAGTGTTTCAAAAAAACTGTCAAAGACGCTCTCTTTGTAAATACAGAGAGAGGAATTGTGGATGATACAAAATCCCCAGGAAAATATCCTTGGGATTCTCTCCCCTGAGAGACAAAGAAAATTCCTCTCAGATGAGATAATTCCCGTCTCGAAGACCCCTTATCACTTAAGATTTTTATTGGTGTTTAAGTTAGCATAGTGATTGGTTTCTTGTTAGAGTGTTAAGTGAAATATAATTGGATATTGTGTTTAACTAGTAGCTTTTTATTGGTTATTTTCTCAATCCTCCTGAAAAGTATAAACATCCCTCCCTACCTGAAATTAATGGACTTTGTAGTTAGAATCCCCTTCGAAGAATAAACTGTCTTTGAAACAATTCAGCTACAGGTCTCAGTCTTTGTTCCTCGCTGGCAGGTAGCCAAAAGGGCTACCTGAACCCCTCTTAGCTATCTGGGTTCAAGTAGCACTTTAGGGCTAGAATAAACCCTAGCCCTGAGCAAGGCTACAGGTCCCAGTGAGGGACATGACTGAGAAAGTGTCTCCAGCTGTGGATTTATTGTTTTTAGGTTTTATTTTTTTAAGTGTGGGTTTATTTTTTTATGATATATTTTTTAAGTGTGGGCTTATTGCTTTTATGTTCCATTTTTTGGTGGGGATTTTTTCTTGTTCTGAATGAAGCAGAGAGATGAAACTTCTGAGTTGCATTAGCAAGTGTGTTGGTTTATTTTTTAAAATTTTCATACTGGCAGAAAGGTTAAGTTTGTCTCACAGATGGTCACAGTATGGCTTAGAAGTCACAAGACATACGGTTACAAGGTCCTTTAAGGATTTATTAACTAATAAAATACTGTCATCAGTATTTCTAATCAGTGTTTCTAATTAATTACTTAGATATTTCATCTTACTGACTCATACTAGAGTGTGAATTTTCTAAGCCAATAATATCACAGAACACAAACTTACATTGCTGCACTATATAACTTTTTGTTACCTTTGTAACTACCTTTAATTTTTATATATCTTAAATTTTAAAGCAGAACATATCTCTACTTAACTCTGTTTAATTCTAAGCTTTGGCTTACAGACACAATGTTCTGAAAATTCCTTGCATTCTGATTTCCAACACCCAATTTCCAGTTAGAGCAGAACACTGAAGGCACTGATGACAGGGAGAGACAAAAAGGGGAAAGGTGTCTCTGATGCTGAGCAAACCTGGATGTGTTTCAGGAATGCAACGGGCCAAGGGCTGAGCCCCAGCCCCTGGCAAGGCAAATGCTGTCCCTCCCTCATTGCTCAGGGCTCTTCCTGGGGCACTGGGCTCTGGGGATGTGCAATGCCAAGGGCAGGACCATGGGGCGGCCCCTGCCAGGCTGCTGAGCAGGGACAAGGAGGCAATGAGGCCCCAGCACAGCAAGTGTCACTTATCCCCTGCTGCCCAAGGGCCCAGGGCCAGCAGCCATGGCCCAAGTGCTGCAGGAGCTGGCTCTGTCAGGGCCTTTCAGCCGCTGCCCATCCCTGTGCCCTCTGCAGCCCAGGCTGTCCTACGGTGTCCATGCCCTGCGCCTCTGTCCCTGCAGGCTGTCGGCATCCCCCGGCTGCCCCACCTGGCTGGCCCCTTCCTTTGCTGACAGCTCTGCATTCTGCCTGCCTCTGCCTGGCCACACAAAGCCTTGGCCTTGATACCGAAAGGGTTCATTCATCTTTACTGTGCCTGTGAATTTTAGCACAGGAACAAGGCATGCAGGGGCTGATTTGCCAGCAAGGATGATTGGAAGACAAGAATCCATCTGGCTCAAGGGTGCATTGATTGAAAAATCAAGGGCTGAACCTGGAATCTTGGGGTAGATTTTATGGAAATGGGTAAATTGTAATACACATGTAGTGACTTAATATAAGAAACTCACTTGAATAATCACATGTCCATGTAAGGTTAGTAGTTGTCCCACATTGGATATCAGGTTTGAATAAATTATGTCTGCTTTAGCACCAAATTAGTTTTAAGGTGTCTTGTTCCTGGTATTTAGGAGATGTGGCAACAGTGGGGTGTCACAGAAACGAGGAAATGTACTATGACACCTTGGAAACTCATGGAACAAAGAGTCCATTGTGACACAGGGGAACCCTATGGAACCCAAATCCATTTTGGCTCATTGACGCCACGTGAACCAATGATTCATTGTGACACTGCAGATCCAGCCATTGTTCCATGAGGAAACCTCATGGAACCAAGAGTCCATTGTTACACTTGAGGACCCATGGAAGCCCCATGGAACGCACATGCTCTTAAGACAAAGGAGCTGTGTCCTCTCTGGGAGCCTCCCTGAGGCTGCGGGGACCAATCGGAGACCTGGGTTGGTGATTGACAGCCCAGGAAACCAATTAGAATGCTGTTTTGCTTTTACGACTCACAGAGAAATAAGGTTAGTTGGTCTTTTGATTTCCGGTTGCGGAGGTGAGCAGACCTGGGGGCCCCGGCCCCGGCCCTGGCCCCGGCAAGGCCCCGGCAAGGCCCGGCGTGGACCTGGCCCGGCCCCGGCTCTGGCCCCAGTGGGCCCCAGTCTCGGAATGGCCCCAGGGGGAACCGGCCTGGCCTGGCCCCGGGGGGAGCTCAGCTCGGCCCCGGCTCAGCTTGACTCGGCTCGGACCCCGGCCTCGTGCAGCGGCAGAAAGAAGTCCAGCCATTTCATCACCACGTGTGGCTGCGTCTTTTCCAGCATGACTTCAGCCTGGATCTTTACCATTTGGATACAAGTTTAACTTTTAGTGCCTGAATGAGACTTCGGATTTCCTGAGCTCCCCAGAACGAAAGGCATAAAGCAAGAAGAATTACAGAAGTCAGCAAAATGAAGACAAGTTCTTATAGAAGGAGGGATCTGGAAAAGTCGCCACTGATAAGTAGCTTAAAATCTTTTTTTGTGGGCTTTAGAGGATTGTGACTTTGCTTAAAATTCCTTTAAACTGTAGAATATACTTGGGGAGGTTAAGTGCCTGAGAAGAAGACCTTTTTTGCCTCGAGAAATGGAGCTGTCTGTCTTTAGGACTGGAATATTGGACAGAGATATTTGGTGAAGAGTGAGATAAAGGGACCTTTTGTGTTCTCAGCAGCCTGCCTTGAAAATGACACCCCATGTGTTTTTCAGCAACCCATATACAGCTCTGGAAGGACTGTGAAAATGGGAGGAAAAATCATAATTTGTAGTTTCCGGGTGGATATAAGTTATGAGGGTGAGGCACCCTCTAGGCCTAAACAAAAAGAAGGGGCTTTTCTCTCTAGAGTGAACTGAAATGATTATTTAGGTGAATAACTGACCGAAGTGTTTTTCTGTATGTTGCTGGTATGAGGAAAGGGGGAGGAGGGAATAATCTGGAAATCTCATTCTGAATTGTTTTTGTGTTGTTAAAAAATTTCTTGTACCCTTTTTAAGCTTTAAGCCTGCTTTGTCTTTACTCCTAAATTCGATCCCCAAAAGAAATTAAATAGATTAAAATTGGTAAACCCCAGTCACACTGTGACAGAGCCAAAGGTGCATTGTGACATAGCAGGACCTCACGGAATCATGGAGGTCATTTTTACACTTTGAGGCCTGTCAGGGTCCACCCTACATGTGGAGGCCTGAAGGGGTTCTTTTAGGGATCTCAGAGTGCAAAAGACACAGCAGGGGACAAAACCAGTTTACTTTTGCAGAAATGCACTTTATTTAGTGCCAACCAAAATGCGATAGAGGGGGAGAGAGAGAGAGAGAGAGGGAGAGAGAGAGAGAGAGAGAGAAAGGAGGATCCGGGGTATAGCTACCAAACGGTCAGACAAATCCTCATGGAGCCAGCCAATAGAATGTCCGGAGCCGTTGGGGAGATCTCAGGGGTCTTCGGTCCAGGGGTGTCTCTATATAGTCATTTCCAAAGCGAGTGGCTTCTGGCCAAAAGGTGGGAAGATTTATGGACTATTGTTTGTGGAGACCAGTGCTCCATGACGCAGGTCCGGAGACAAGGCAGCGATAACCAGTACCCTGCTGGAGATCAGTGTACCATGGCAAGCTCCAGGAACACCAACAAACAGTTCTTGGCAAGCATCCACCTCAGCCAGGCCAAAACTCAGGTCCAGAGTGAGTGGTGGGGGTCCCAGGGTCTCAGTCTCTGATGATGGTTGTGAGGCAGATCAGAGAAACTTCGGACCAACCCTTACAAGGCCTCATGAAAGCAAAGAGCCATTGTGGCATTTCTGAGCCTTTTGGAGCCAAGGGCACCCTAGTGACACCATGGGTCTCAGTGAAACCAATGGTCTGTTGTGACACTGTGGGGTCTCATGGAATCAAACGTCTGTTTTGACCCTGCAGGGCCCTATGCGATCATGGACACTGTTCTGACACTACAGGTGATGCCTTGGAATAGCTACCTACAACAGAGGCTGGACAAGGTTAAGAGAATAAAGTGGGTATTTTTTAAAGGCCTTCAATAGATACACCTTGAGCAGCCAAAAGCCTTCCAGAGGCTACATCCAACTTGGATGGTGGTCACAAAATTTTCAGACAGATATCAGTTTTGTCCATTTGCATGTCAGGGTTAATTTTCCAATTACAGCTTCAGGGAATGAAGTCATATTCACCCAGTTCGCTACCCCCAAATCACTTTTGTTTATACTTTCCAGGGCATGAGGCTGTAGGGTGTCCTGAGTTTCAGGCCTAGAAGGACTGTTTTGTCTCACCAAAATCTGAAGACTTTAAACTAACACTTTATATGGAGTTTATAGAGTTGTGCATTAATGCAGAACTGCATTTAGAAAATATAAAGGCTAAAATCTGAAGACCTCACAGTCCTCACTGTACCAAGGGGCCACTGTGACACTTTGAGGCCCCATGGAACCAAGGAGTCCATTGTGACACTACAAAACCTCATGGAAGCACGGAACCATTGTGACACTGCGGGGTCTTGTCAGGCCAAGGGATGATTGTGTCACTGTGTGGCACCATTGAACCAAGGAGTCCATGGTGACACTACAGGGCCCCATGGAACTCAGGATTCTTGTAACAGTGCTGGGCCCCCCGGAGCCGAGGGTCCATTGTGATACTGCAGCACCAAGGAGACCCCTGTGACACTGCAAGGCCTCATGGAAACCAGGCACCATTGTGACACTATGGAGCCCCATGGAAACAAGAGACCAGAGTGACTCAGCTGTGCCTCATGGAACCAAGGATCCAATATGACACAGCCATTGTGACACTGCGGGACTCCATGGATCCAAGGAAACAGCTAACTGGTCTGGTTGGCTCGGCCTGACAGGTCCAACTGCCCTTGGCATGTCAAGGGTCTCTTTTCATGTATTCCTGAAACACTGGGGCCCTGGGCTCTCCTTCAAATGGAAAAGAACTGTTTTTCTCATTCAAGTATCCATGGCCGAAATGGGATTCCCGCTCCAAAATTCCCAATATCCAGGGATTACTCCTACACAAAAGCTGCCATTCGCAATAAGTCTGGTTGCCTTCCTGAGGGCTGACTCTCACCTGCCTTCAAACACTGGGGCTCAGTGCTTTCCTTCCTATGGAAATGGACGATCCTTCCTGCACAGGCACCCATGGCCGAATTTGGATATTTTCCTCCCAAAATTCCTTATAGGCAAGAGTTTCTCCCAGACAAAAGCTGCCAGGACAGACAGCTCTGCCTGACCTTGTGCTCTCTTGGTCATCTCTATTCCACCCTAAAACACTGGGGTGCCATGCTTCCCTTCCTATGGAAACAACCATCCTTCTTCTCCAGGTGCCCATGGCCAAAACTGGGATTCCACTCCAACATTTCTAGATTCATAGTTTGCTCCTCCACAAAAGCTGCCATTACAGACAGGTCTGGCTGGCCTTGGCCTCCTGCGGGCCGACTCTAACCTGCCTTACAAACACTGGGGCTCCATGCTTTCCTCTCTATGGAAAAGAACTGGCCTTCTCCTCCAGGCAAATAGGGTGGAAATTTGGATTCAACGTGTAAAATTTCAAATATTCAAGAGTTGCTCTCAGACGAAACTGCCAAGAAAGACTGGTCTGCCCCACGCTGGCTTCCTGTGACTGCAGTTTATCAGTCCCTGAAACACTGACGCTCCATGGTTCCCCTCCTGTGGAGATCATTGTGTCACAGTGGGACCCAGTGGAACCAAGGACATCACTGTGGCACTGCAAGGCCATATGCTCCCAAGAGGCCGGTGTGAAGCAGCAGGGCTTTGTGGAACCAAGAGGCCATTTTTGCATTATAGGGCCCCATCCAGCCAAAGGGCTGTTGTGATCCTGCAGGGAACCATGGATCCATGGAGACCATTGTGGCATTGCCAGGCCCCATGGAATCATGGAGACCATTGTGACACTGTGGGGCCAATGGAACCAAAGTGCCATTGTGAGCCTGCAGGGCCTCATGGAAGCAAAGGGCCATTGTGGCACTGCAAAAGAGAGGAGAACACTGTGACACTGTGGGACCACATGGAACCAAGGGGACACTGAACAGATCTGGCTGGCTTCGCTTCCCAGGAGCCACTTGACAGGTCCAGCTGATCCTGGTATGTTGAGGCTTGCTGCTCATCAGTCCCTCGAACACTGGGGCCTCGTGCTTTCTTTCCTATGGAAAAGAACCATGCGTCTTTCCAGGTACTCATGGCCAAAATGGATATTCCCCCTGAAAAATTCCCTGTATGCAAGGGTTTCCCCAAGACAGAAGCTGCCAAAATAGGATGGAGAGCTCTGGCTGGCTTTGGATTCTGGTGCTCACCTCTCATCTCAAGGAAGCCTTGAGGAAGGTTTGACTACTGCTACAATGAGTCTCTCATCCTCTGAAAAATCCGATGCCCTTCAGATTACACGTCTTCCTTTCTTATTATGTATTATGCATGAAATATTAATTTCAACTAAATAATATTACTCTCATCACTTTAGCAATGTTATCTGCCACAAAACACCTCCTGGACGCAGGTCACCTGTAAAAGCAAACACACTAAAGAATCCAGCAGGAATTATTTGACTCTGCTCCCATCTATGACATCTCCTCTAGAGCTGGAGGTGCAGCCATGGTGCCCACAGCAGCCCTGGGGCTCTGTGCCCCATGGCCTCCCTGCTGGGCAGCCTCTGCCAACTCCTGCACAGCCCATGGCACCTGTGGGCCAGCACTGAAAGCCCTGCCCTGGGCTCTGACGGGCTCTGGGCCAGCAGAGAGGCCGGGCAGGGCTAGCCATGGTCCGGGAACAAGCCCTGAGCCCCGCAGGAGGATGGAGCTGGGCCACAGCCAAACTCAGCCCTGGGCAAACCTGGGCTGAGCAGCCAGGGCTGGCAACAGCTGGGGACAGAGACTGGCAGTGACAAATGTCCTGGGCCCCCTCCCTGCTCTGTGCATGCCACCAAGGGCACAGAGCAGCCTCCTCTCTTGCCCACTTGCCTGTTTCCAATGCCTTCCACAGGTGCTGGCCCTGCCCCACAAGGCCTGGGCTGGGTCCTGCCCCTGCACGCTCAGCCAGGCTGAGATGGACACTGCTGGTTTCTCTGGCAGGCTCTTTCAGCCAGCCCAGCTCCCTGAAAGCTGTGCCAGCTGCCCTGAGCTCTGTGCAGCACCAAGGGCCTCTCCCCAGCACAGCCCAGCTGGCTCTGGCCCCACAGCTCTGCTCAGGGCAGGGGGCTCTGGGCAGTGGCCCCACAGCCTCAGCCCCTGGCAAGGGCACAGCAGCAGCTGCAGCTCAGAGAGGGCTCAGCCCCAGCCTTGGGCAAGGTGCTTGGCCAAGGCAAAAGGAGGCTCCCTGTGTGCCCTGCTCCCCTCTCCTGAGCTCCTGAGAGCTCTTCAGCCCCTGCTGCCATCCCATCTGCCCAGGCCAGCACAACAGCCTGTCACGGTCTGCCTAGTTAGTGCGGGGGTCGTGAAGGTTCTTTTTTAGGGATCTCAGAGCGCAAAAGACACAGCAAAGGGACAAAACCAGTTTAATCTTGCAGAAATGCACTTTATTTGTGCCAAACCAAAATGCGATAGAGGAGAGGGAGAAAGAGAGGGAAAAGAAGAGAGAGAGAGAGGGTTGAAAAGGCTGAATTAGCTACCAAATGGTCAGACGAGCCCTTGTGGTCAGGCCAATAGGCTGTCCAGTACCGCTGGGGAGATCTCGGGGGTCTTCAGTCGAGAAAGTCGCTTTATAGTCTTTTCCAGAGCGAGTGGCCTCTGGCCAAAAGGTGGGAAGGCTTAGGGACCATTGTTCTCCGTAGAGGCAGGTATAATCTGGGAAGAGTTCCAACAGCAGCTCGGGGGGAGCAGAGCATACGTGATTATCGGGGTCGCCGTGACCCATGCTCGGGGTCCCATTGTTTCTTCCACCTGTGGGAGGCTTTGTTGAGTACAGCCAATACCTTCGAGAGCAGTGTACCAAAGCAAGCTCCAGGCACACCAGCAACAGTCCTTGGCAGGCATCCACCTCGATTAGGCCAGAAGCTCAGCTCTGCAGCTTTAGTGGTGAGGGTCCCTGAGTCTCAGCCTCTGATGGTCCAGATCAGAGAAACTTCAGACTCTTACACCACCCCGTGACTCACGATCATCAGCAAGAGCACTTCCTTCGTGGTATTGTTACGATGTTGTGATGTTGCAGCATCTTCAGGACTCGTCCGAGTTGGTAGCTAACCTGAAAATGGGGACAAAAAAGGGGAAAAGAGGAAAGAGGAGAAAGGGGAAGGAAAAGGAAAAGGGATAAACATAAAAATAATCACAATAAAATTGATTAAACAATCAAAACAAATCAATAAAATAACTTTTAAACAATTAAAATTCAAACAATTCAAGCAATTAAAATTCAAACAATTCAAATAAATAAAATCAAGACAAATCAATATTGATCATCTTAATGGTTGATACAATTAATTTTCTAAAACCATTTTTAATCACAACTTAACATTACTTAAAACTGATAACAAGCAACAAACAATTCTAATTAGTTTGCTATTAGGAGCTTAACTCTTGCTCCTCATGTAGTCTTCCAACAACTTTAGGGGTATCCTAAAACAACTAAAACAAACCACAAACAATTTAAATCAATATTTAAAAGAGAATGCAACATAATTAAAATAAACAATCTTAATAACTAAAACCCGATTTTTTATCAATATTCATAATGCAATACAACAAAAATAAGCAATTGTTAAAAAAAAAATTTCAAAATTATATTTCAAAATGTAACAAAACTAAAATATGCAAAATCATGTTTTATCCCTTTTAAATCATACATTTAGCCTTGTGCTAATAACTTCAGGGATGTCAACAGTGACAGATTTGTGTACATAATGCAGAGGATTGCTGATCTGTAAAAGATAATGAAAGGTAAAAATTATACCTTGTAATTTTAGTAAAATTACAGACATAAAGATTTAAATGATTTTTAATACCCACTACCAAATATGCACTATCACAAACAATTCTAAAATATGCATACCCATTGCCTATATTCCTTATCAGAGTTTCAAAAATCTCATTTGGATAAATTTCAAAGTTACAGATGTTATAGTTCAGCCCTAATGCAATGATAGGGAATGTTGAATATACTAAAGCATTACATATGATCAGTACAAAGGCTGTGTTTGTGTTTGTACTGGAGTCATAGGTAAAATTTGCCAAATTTCCATCAGGATTGGAATTCCTTTTTTAAAAAGTCATGGGTATTATCCCAAATTATTGTCTGGATTTCAGTAGGGAAAATGCCTTCTTCACCTTTCCTTATACTTCTAAATCAATACTATTCAAAATTCCCAAACATATTCCCACAACACTGGTTATTTTCCTTTTTGTTTATTTTTTAAAAATGATCTCGCTTTTGCAAGCAGGTTGTCTACCCTTAGAACAGGTGAACAAGCTGGCTGAATTACTGAGTCATTGTTTTGCATTGGCAATTTGACTTGTTTTAAAACATGCCGAACTGAACAGTATTTGCTGTTGGTCAATTTTCCAAATTACTTAAGGTCCAATTTCATGAATTTTCAGGCTCAGACTAACCAGTGGTTTGGGTAAAAGGTGTTATTATTAACACTATCCTGTCGACTACACATCAAAATGCTTTTTTGCATTATCTTTACCACACAAAATTTTATGGGAAAATTCTGAAACAGTTCAATTTTGATTTTGAATCTCACAAAATAAAACACAGCTGTAAGGTATTGGGCCATAACATATGCAGGTATACAGGTTCGATGAGGGATTCAGCAATTAATCTTCATGTTCCACGGCGTTATTCTGTGAAAAGTAAACACAACAGAATCTGCCACACAGAGAGGCAGTAAGTTAAAATGATAGAGCTATGTAGCATGTAACAGGGACTGGAATTCTGTTAACTTCCCAATTATTCTCCCAAAAGGGAATCCGCTCTGTACCTCCTGTAAAAGCAGCGTAAGAGTCGGTGTAATTGTAAACTCGGGAGGCACTCTGCACTGTGAGCTGAAAAACACTCCAAACAAACATCAGCGATCCAAACCAAGGGCCACCCTGTCCTCCAGCAATAATTCGTTCAGCAAAAGCATTAGTGAACAAAGATTGTCTGGGGGAGGAAACAGAAAATATTTTAATTACCAAGGCAGGTTTGTCGTAGCTGCTACTCAAGTTCTCACTTTTTGATATTGCCAGATTTTTACAGTTCCTGAAGATTTTACAGTACTGCTCAATCTGGGCATACCACTTCCTAACTGAGGATTTCTGGTCCACCCCGTCAAGGGGCGCAGTCCCAGTAGCGGCTGTCTTCAAAAACTTCAGTTCCTGAGAAGGTTTTTGAATTTTCTTTGAGGCAATTTGCAAGTTAAGGCTTTCCAAATGGGTGATTATTTTTTCTTGGAGTTCCTTTTTGAATTCAGGCATTTTAACCTGGTCTAAAGAGGTTAATGTTTCGGGTGGGACACATGTCATTTCACCCTTCCAGAAAATCCCCAAAAATTTGACTTCCTGTGGGGGTTTCTGTATTTTTTCTGAAGGAATCTGCAAACCAAGGCTTTCTAGGTGTGCTTGTACACCCCTCACTTCCTTTTTTTCTCCTTCTCCTATCAATCTGTATTGATACACGGCTACAGTGTCAGGTTTGGGTATGTGTTCCCATGTGAAAGCAAAACAATTCATGTGTTCTGGCCGTATAGGTATAGGACATGTAACCGGCCTAATTGGAGAAGTAAAAGGACTGTGAGTGTAGATGAGTCTTAAGGCATTGACAGCAAAGTATTGTTTTCTTAATGTGACAACTCTATATTTCTGGACAGCTAAATTTGTTAATGCAGAATCACTTACAAAAGTAATAATTGCCTGTTCAGGACTAACTATTGCTGTTATTAATAAATGTCCATTTTCAGGATTTCGGGTGAGCGATTCCAAAAACAACCAATCACCCCTGTTTCTCTGCTCACCTAAGACAGATGGTGATTTATAGTTTCCCTGATTCTGAAGTTGTTTTGACTCAAATCCTGCAAGTTGAGAAGAATGCTTTGGCTGGATGCCCAGAATCTGAGGAGAAAGTTGCATTGGCATAATAGGCAAACTCTGTGAAACTGGGGGGGCACTGGGTTTTCCCACAAGGATATTATCAATATATTGATTAACAGCCACATTTTCAGGTTTGGGATTTTGAACTGGGGATCCCAAATCCTGCATAACCAGTTTAGTCACTTCTTTGGCACTAGAGTGAACAGGGTATTGTTTTACATTTACAGCTAATTGCATAGGTGATCTATAGCCAGCAGTGAATTGTATCCCCTGCACAATTTTCAAGCAGGCAGCTTTTTGTAAGTTTTTTAAAAGTTGATCAGGGTTACCAATTAAAGCTACAAGGTCTCCCCTTTTCAAGGGGTTAAGCCCTGCTGCTTAAATGTCACGGTCCTGACTCATGTCCACCTGGGTTGGTGATTGACAGCCCAGGAAACCAATTAGAACGCTGTTTCGCTTTTGCGAATCACAGGAAAGAAGTTAGTTTTGGGTCTTTTGCTTTCCGGTAGGGCAGGTGAGAGGAGGTTGCAGGGCTCTGGCCCCGGTCCCGGATGGCTCCGGCGGGAAGGACCTAGCTTAACCCGGCTCCGGGGGGAACCCAGCTCGGCTTCACGCAGCATGGCCCGGCCTGGCTCTGCTCGGCTAAGCTTGGCTCGGCTCGGCCCTGCCTGGCCCGGCCCGGCTTCAGGCCTTGCACAGCAGCAGAAAGAAGTCCAGCCATTTCATCATCTCGTGTGGCTTCGTCTTTTCCAGCATGGCTTCAGCCTGGATCTTTACCGTTTGGATACAAGTTTAACTTTAATGCCTGAATGAAACTTCGGATTTCCTGAGCTCCCCAGAATGGAAAGTATGAAGCAAGAAGAATTACAGAAGTCAGCAGAATGAAGACCAAGGTCTCATAGAAGGAGAGATCGAAAAAGTCGCCACTGATAAGTAGCTTAAAACCTTTTTTTTTGTAGGCTTTAGAGGATCGTGACTTTACTTAAAATTCCTTTAAACTGTAGAATATACTTGGGGAGGTTAAAAGTGCTTGAGAAGAAGACCTTTTTTGCCTTGAGAAATGGAGCTCTCTGTCTTTGGGACTGGAATTGGACAGAGACATTTGAGTGAAGAGTGAGATGAAGGGACCTTTTGTGTTCTCAGCAGCCTGCCTTGAAAATGACACCCCATGTGTTTTTCAGCAACCCATATACAGCTCTGGAAGGACTGTGAAAATGGGAGGATAAATCATAATTTGTAGTTTCCGGGCGGATGCAAATTATGAGGGTGAGACACCCTCTAGGCCTAAACAAAAAGAAGGGGCTTTGCTCTCTTGAGTGAACTGAAATGATTATTTAAGTGAATAACTGACCAAAGTGTTTTTCTGTATGTTGCTGGTATGAGGAAAGGGGGAAGAGGGAATAATCTGGAAATCTCATTCTAAATTGTTTTGTGTTGTTAAAAAATTTCTTGTACCCTTTTTAAGCTTTAAGCCTGCTTTGTCTTTACTCGTAAATGTGATCCCCAAGAGAAATTAAATCTATTAAAATCGGTAAACCCCAGTCACACCGTGACACTTGCACAGTGGAAATTTTGACAAAAAATTATTTTTCTCAGGGATAAAGAGTTGCACAGGTTTCTGAGGCTGATTGATATCAAAACCTCTGGCTTTCATTGCTAGAAACACAAATTCATGGGCAATTTCTGCTTTCACAAATGCTTGTGTAACATTCTCAACCCAGCTCTTGCGGAAGTGTTTCCTTATTTTATCCTGACGTTGCTTCTGCACTGCGTTATAGGTAATAAATGAATAGTGTGCTTTCACAAGGTGCTGCTACATATATAAGCTGTGCCCTTGATTTTTTGTCAGTCTAAAAGACCACTTATACATAACAGCTGAAGGAACAATTTAATTACTTTGCATTCTCAGTCAGGTTAATTATGATCAAGCCAAATCCTTTTTGTTGCAGTAGAAATCAGAAATAAGCACACCAGTTTTTCTCATTTGAAAATAAATACAGACCATTATATGGTCTTTAATTCACTGTTATTCCCAGTCTGAAAATCAGAGTATAAAAGGACAGAGCATAGTGTGGGAAATCACAGGAAGGACAGAAACACAGATATGTATGGAAAGGACTCTCCATGTTTTCAGGCTGTACATGAATCCACAGGACACATGGAATTATGAATATTTGTGTGATACTGAGAATTTTAGGCTGTTAATTTTTTTAAAAAATATTATTCTTTTGGGATGCACAGTCAAAAAATAACACTATCCCCCAAGCCTTACTAATGGGTATGTCAGGGTGTGACTGGGGTTTGCCAATTTTAATATATTGAATTTCTCTTGGGGATCGAATTTAGGAGTAAAGACAAAGCAGGCCTAAAACGTAAAAGGGTACAAGAAGAAATTTATTAACAACACAAAACAATTCAGAACGAGATTTCCAGACTACTCCCTCCTCCCACTTTCATCATACCAGCAACTTACAGAAAAACAGTTCAATCAGTTATCTACTTAAATAATCATTTCAGTTCACTCTAGAGAGAAAAGTCCCTTCTCTTAGTTTTGGCTTAGAGGGTGTCATCATTCTCATAACTTGTATCCACCCAGAAACTACAAATTATGATTTTTCTTCCTCCCATTCTCACAGTCCTTCCAGAGCTGTATATGGGTTGCTGAAACACATGGGGTGTTGCTAAAAGATACTGTGTCTTTTTCCTCATTAACCTAAGATCAGACAAAGTATTTTAGCATGGATGAAAAAGGGATACAAAGAGGCTCTTTCAGTTTAGTTTATTCCCTGGCGATGATATGGCTGGAAAGAGCGAGAGCCCCTCTGGGAATCAGGTGTTCAGGGGAAGGGGAATGGGGAGTGGTTTTGGCTGCCAGCCAATGGGATAGGGACACAGGGGAGTAGGATCAGAATACAGGAACTCTTAATGTGCTCCAAGGTCACCAGGGAGGTCAAGGGACAGGAAGAAGGGTAGGAATTCTGGGATGAGCCGGAAGATATGTCAGGGTATGTGAATCCTTCCTTTTACCTCAGTTTATCAAATTACAACATCTCCCCGTTTTTTGTTTTTTAAGTAGGGGGATGACTTTAAACTAATTCTAGTCCGAATTTTATTTTGACCACCATTTGAGATAAGTGGGAGAGTTAGACTGATTTATATTTGTCAATTCTATATGATTGTCCCCTGAGGTAGAAGGAATGATTCCATTAATGGCCTTAAATATTAAATGACATATGATCCCAAATGCCATAGCTACAAGGAAAAGAATAACAACAAGCAACATAATAGTTTTGGCTATGGAAGTCCACCACCCAGAAAACCCCCAGGCCTTAAACAGTTCATTAATCCAGTCTTCTGATTCTTGTTTCACTTGTCCAATCAGGTGCTTCATATCTCGCAGAGCAGCGTGGGCATTAGAAGCCTTTGAAGTCAGATTAATGCAGCAAAGTCCTTCAAACTCCTGGCATTCATGTCCATGTAGTAATAGGAGAAAATCTATTGCAGCACGGTTTTGTAGTGTTGCCTGCCTGGTTACTTCTTCATCTTCTAGGAGGGAACTGATGGCAGTTGAAGTTAAATTTGCTTGTTTAACTACCCAACACTCCAGGTGACCTAATTCACCCAGAGCTTTTGCTGCTGCAACCCATGGGAGAAATACAGACACAGCAATTCTTTTTGATTTAGCCCAATGGAAAATTTCTGCATCACAATTTGGGTCCAGATTATCTGCACTTCTTTTTTGTATTTTATTACCAGATTTGCTTTTGTGTGTCCAATCACTAATTAAGGTTTTATTGGGTGCTAACAAGGACAACCGCCCTATAGTGCATGGTCCCCCTAGCAGATGAGAAGGAATCCCAGCCCACGCCCAGTCCCCACAAATTAAAAACAATCCCTTTGGTAGAATTTTGGGACTTGTATGAACTGGATCTTTAGCTGGAATATGGTTTATGAAAGTACACCACTTCGTGGCCACAAATTCCTTATGAAATTGTCGGATGAGATGAAAGCCTTTTGTGTCAGTGAGTGTTGGATAATCTTTAAAATGAATGCAGTATGTTGCTGGGTAGGAACCAAGCAGTTCTAACTCTTGGGGTTCCTGGTCTGCCTTGGGTAATTTTGGCAGCAAGTCCTTTACAGGATTACCTATGATCTGTGCTGACTGCCTAGGTGAAATAGTGAATGGTTCAGGTGTTTTATTAGGCAAGTGTATGTCAAAGCTGCCTAAATACTCACTAACTTTAAGTGGGACTCCTACCAGGCAGGTGGACATACGATCTGTTGCTGCTGCAGTGGACAGACATATGTTTTCCTGTTTGAGTGTCTGTGCCAGGGTTACCCAGATGTTCTGACGTGGCTGAGGGACGATCCACGCAGCTACGACATTGTTCCAAGCTAACAAGAAGACAACTTGGATGGGGTTCCTCACAGGGTTAACTCGAGGGTAGCTTTTTTCTAAAAAGAAAAACAAACATTTTAAAACATGTTATGAGTCTTTGTCTGCTTGAGGGTATTCCTTTATGAAGTTTTTGTTTCCTTTTCCTCTGCGGCGTCTTCTTTTGGAAGCAAAGGTTACTTGCTTCTCATCTCCTTTGGCTGTAGCTGGAGTTTTGGGGACAAAAGGCTTTACCCACTTCTGAGGAATCCATCTAGGTCCTGAGGGAGTTGATACACATGCATAACCCCTTCCCCAGGTTACCAGATCATAGGGACCTTTGGTTTCCCATGTTTCTGGGTCCCTAATCAAAACTGGTGGATGCTGAGACAATTTAAACTGCTTACTGCTGTTA
The DNA here is from genome assembly GCA_030060385.1 of Muscicapa striata striata. NCBI lineage: Eukaryota > Metazoa > Chordata > Aves > Passeriformes > Muscicapidae > Muscicapa > Muscicapa striata. The sequence goes on from JAREIS010000637.1 coordinate 38,072, forward strand.
AAATGACGAACCACAGGAGGACTCATATTTTCAAATGAACAGTTTAAGAAATTGATTGTAAACAAAGCTTTACAGAGCTTTTGCTGGGGAGACATCCACACAGTTGAACTGCTTTGTCTAGCTAGTACTTGTTTGAGTGTCTGGTGTGTGCGCTCAATCACAGCTTGGCCTGTAGGGGAGTGTGGGATGCCTGTTTTATGTATCACTCCCCACTGCTGGATGAATTCCAGGAACTCCTTGGAAGTATAAGCGGGGCCATTATCTGTTTTTATTTCTCTAGGGATCCCCAAAACTGAGAAGGCTTGTACTAGGTGTTGTTTTGCATGTACTGCCTTTTCCCCTGCATGAGCTGACGCATAAACTGCACCTGAATATGTGTCTATGCTCACATGAACATATTTTAGGCGTCCAAAACTAGGAATGTGTGTGATGTCTGATTGCCATACCTCACAGCTGCCTAGGCCCCGGGGGTTAACCCCCATACCCAGCGATGGCATGGCCTGGAGCTGACAGCTGGGACAGGTAGCGACAATAGCCCTGGCTTGACTCCGTGTTATCTGGAATTGATGGACCAAACCTGGTACATTCTGGTGGTATTGCTGGTGGCTCAGCTTTGCCTGTTGGAAGATGTCAGGAAGGCGTGCCTTTTCTGCTGGAGCTGCTAAGGTGTCTGCCATTCGGTTTCCTTCTGCGATCTCACCTGGCAAATCTGTATGTGACCTCACATGCATCACATAGAAGGGATGTTCCCTGTTTGAAACCAAATAGATTAGTTTTGATAACAGCCTAAAGAGCTGCTCATTATCAATGTCTTTGAGCACAACCTGCTCCGCTCTGGACACCACCCCAGCGACATAAGCAGAATCTGTTACCAGATTTAGAGGTTCTGAGAACTTCTAAAAGGCTCTTACCACTGCAGCCAGCTCTGCAATCTGGGGTGACTCCTCCACAAATTCAACATCAGCTTCCCAATGCTGAGTCTGTGGATTTCTCCAAGCCATCACCGACTTGTGGGAGTTCCCTGATGCATCTGTGAACACTGTGAGTGCCTTGAGTGGTGTTCTCCTCCTGTTCTCACAAGGTATGAGGTGGAATTCCTCATTGAACAACTTATGAGCTGGGCTGTGAACAGATATCTGTCCAGTGTAGCTGTCCAGAGATATCTGGAGGCTGGCATTGCTCTGCAACAAATGCTCAAACATATCTTTTGTTAGCCTTTCAGGAGAATTCTTTCCCTCCCCAGAAAGTTTAATTGGCAGGTGTATGCATGTGAAATCAAACCCAGACAGTTCACGCAGCCTCATCCTTTCTTTTTGAATCAACTGAGCCATAAGTTCCTGTGGCTGTATAATAGTTTTGGATCTCTGGTGGGAGAGGAAGACCCATTCTATGATTAAGAGTGAGTCTCTCTGCCCCTCTATCCACTGAAATATTAAACCATGTAAGTGTGGCAATTTCCCCAAAACAATGAATTTGAAAGGCAGTTCAGGTTGATAGCGGTGAGCTTGCCTTTCAGACAGAGCTTTCTGTACCTTTCCAATTGCAGCCTTTGCCTCTGGTGTCAGTTCCCTAGGAGAAACCAGCTCTCTGTCCCCTTTCAATAAATTGAAAAGGGGTGGTAAGTCCTCATTAGTGAGGCCTAACCAAGGTCTTACCCAATTCAGTGACCCACACAGGGAATGGAGATCTGCAAGAGTTTTAGGATTACAATTAATTTCTAATTTCTGTGGAACTATGGTCCTGGCAGTGATCTCTAGTCCCAGATATTTCCAAGGTGGCATTCTTTGAACCTTGTCATCCTGTAACTGAAATCCAGCAGAGGTTAAAACTTTAATTACTAGGTCAAGCGTGTGTTGAAGTATGGAATTGTCAGGAGCACAGACCAGCACGTCATCCATGTAGTGTAATATTACGGCATCCCTTCTCTCTGCACGCACAGGAGACAACAATGAAGCTACATACCACTGACAGATAGCAGGACTACACTTCATGCCCTGTGGAAGCACTTTCCAGTGGTATCTCTTCATTGGAGCCTCTCTGTTCACTGAAGGTACTGAGAATGCAAACCTAGGAGCATCTTCAGGGTGAAGTGGTATTTGGAAAAAACAATGTTTGATATCTAATATTGCCAATTGCCAATCTCTAGGTAACATAGTTGGAGAAGGCATCCCAGGTTGAGGAGATCCCATGTCCTGAATTATTTTATTAATTTCCCTAAGATCATGTAATAATCTCCATTTGTCTGTCCCTATTTTTTTTATTACAAAAATTGGGGAATTCCAGGGACTTGTTGTTTCTTCGATATGGTTTTTGGCCAATTGTTCCTCTACAAGTTTTTCAAGTGCCTGTAACTTTTCCTTCCTTAGCGGCCACTGTGTTGTCCAGACAGGTGTGTCACTTAGCCATGTTAGTTTCTGGACCCGGCACTGCACGGTGGCCGCTTCTAAAAATCCTTAGGAGTTTTTGGAATTATCATTTTAACTCCCCATTGTGACATGGCATCTCTTCCCCATAAGGGACACTTGTAATCTATTACAAATGGACGAACACTGGCCAATCTGCCGTCCGGTCCCTCAATTTGTACAATGCGTTTTGATATTTGTGCCAATCTGACTCCTCCTATACCCTGAATTTGCCCAGCTACAGGTTGTAGTTCCCAATGTGAAGGCCACATATTTTCAGGTATTATGGTTACATCTGAGCCTGTATCCAAAACACCCTTCACATGTAGATGGTCTGACCCATGTGTCATGTTGCATGCCAGAGAAGGCTTGTTCTCCTTCACTGTCTCTGCCCAATAAACCTCTGGTGATTTATCTTTTGCTGTGATATTTGCTGGAATAGGAAAAGCTTGGGCTATAATTTGTCCCTCACACAAATAGAAAGGTGCTTGTGGACAACGAGCTATTATGATAACACCAGATATTTTTCCCTTCATGGTCATAGAGCTATTTCAATTTCTAAAGGTGTGTGTGCTGTGTCTCCCACAACAAAATACTCACTCTCCATGTGGCAAACCGTCATATCAATTAATGGGCTCGAGATGTCCACTGTAATGACCGTCCACTCAGCAGATCTGAAATGAAAACCTTTGGTAGTCTGTAGCCTAATACGGCCACAGAACTGCCTGTCTTTGTTAAGAGAACATTCAACATTTACACTATCTATTATACCCACATTGTCCATCCCATCCTCCCCCTTTGCTTTTAAGAGAGAGGCTTTTGCTACAGTATAGCCTGCAGAATTTATATCCTGGCACTCTATGGTGTTTATGGCAGGCCCACGCCTCAGTTCTAGTCTTTTTGTTTGTTGATCTTTTTCTGTTTCCTGTCCTGAGGACAGTCCCTAGCAAAATGTCCTTGCTGCTGGCACTGGAAACAGGTGATTTTCTTCAGCTGCTCCGATGATAACTGAGGCTTCTTCATCTGTGGTGGTTCAGGTGCTGGAGGCTTAGGAGGTGCTGGGCTTGGGGCCCTCTCAGGAGTACTGAATATCTCTGCTTTGCGGGTACAGGCTTCAATCATCTGTGCTAGAGTTGGTTCTGGGTACAGTGGCAGGCTTAGGATGACCCTCCAGCAGGCTTGATTGGCGTTTTTCTCTGCTAATTCCTTAATCAGTTCTACCTGCATGGCTGGATTGTGGACCTGGTGTTCCACCTGTGTCTTTAAACAATCTATGAAGCTCAAAAAATTCTCAGAAGAATATTGTTTAATATTAACATAACTAGTAGTTACTTCAACTGTTGGCAATTTAATAAAGGCCTGTTCAGCTATTTCACAAACTTTATCCAAAAAAAAATCTAGACAATAACCGAGTTTGCTTTTCAGGGCTGTGTATGTCACCCTCCCCACATAAATGCTGTAATGTAATTTCATTATCATCAGCATCCTTGGAATGTTCAGGATTTTTGTGAATTTCTGTCAAAAGACTGCTCAAAGAACGTTTCCAAATATTAAACCATAATTCATATTCAGCTGGGGTAAGCAAACACCTGAAAAGGTCCTTTAAATCATGCAGAACCAGTTCTTTTGATGTAAAAGTTGATCTCATCATTCCCTTAAATATTTCACTTTGCCTCCCAAATTCCCTTTGTACCTTACAAATTTCTTTTTTATCTTGGTATGATAATGGTTGGTAGTTTCTTTTACCATTCTTTTTCCCCAAATATTGAATTGGTAAAGCATCAAAAATCATATTAGATTCAGGGTTAATCGGTAAGTTAGGGGTTAATTGATTCTGTGCCTCTGCAGGCTGTAGCTGTGTAGCTGAGACACGTGCTTCCCCTCCCCCACCCTCAGCCTCTGCACTCCCGGATCTTTCCTCCCTCCTGGTGTTAGTAAAAGGGTTACAATGCGGCCTGGAAACACAAGCCTGATAAAATGGATTAAAAAAACCTGGAAGATATTGAGCAGAAACGGGAATTGGATGCAGGAACGGATTATTGGAAGAAAAAGGCAAGTTATTGTTAGGATTTAGTACAGGTTTTTCCCTTTGCACCGAGGAAGGGTGAGATTCTAAACTAATGTGCTCACATGGAATTGTTGAGAGAGAGGGGTACAGTCGTAAGTTTGTATCAGGTTGCTCAGGGGGTTCTAATTCAGTGTATTTTGGAGGATCTTTGGAATTAGTAGTTTCTTGAGGTATTTCTGATTTCTCTTTTTATTCAGGGACAGGAGGTTCCAAATTAGGTAAAGAGGATTTTAAAGAATTTTGCTGTGGTTGATCTTTGTTCTCTAATTGTGATAAGTGTTTGTGAATATTTAAAAATATAGGCAAAAATAAAGCAGCATTGGTATCACCTTTCTGTATTTTAGAAGTTAATAAATCTCCAACACTGTCCCAAAATAAAACCAATTTGATATTTTGCTTATCAAATTCTATAACCTCTCGAGACAACCAGCTAACAAACTTTCCAATCTGTTTCTTAGAAATTACAACATCCTGTACATCTAGCATTTCTTTAAGCTGGGCAACAATACTCTTTTGGTGTGCTGAAATATTTCCCCCCATTCCGATGTTATAAAACAAAATATGCACAATTCCCTGTCTTTTGCAGAAAAGTTACAAAATAACAGCCGGTTGCAAAACCCAGATGTGTGTGTATGGGGGTACTGAGCCTTTGTTACTCACCAGGTGGCTTAGCTGTGGCCACACAGACGGTCCCGGGGAATCCCTCTTACAGGGAACTCTCCGGCATCTGTGCTTACGCTCACAACCTAACCCACGCCAGGCAGAGCTGGCAGAACACGTGTGTGCCGGCCGGGTTGCGCAAAACCAGCCACGTGTTTCCCGCTGCACGCCTGAACTGCTACCGCTTCCCACCCGCGGGTACAAACCCCCCACAAGTCTTGGGCTATCCGTTTAAAAACCCCCCTCCCCTGTACCTCGGGGCTAACTTGGGGTTCCCACCTCCCCGAAGGGATATGTTACCTTACTCAAACGGAGCGCGGTTTCGCTGTAACTCTGCAAAAGTTCCGATCCAGAAGCGGCTTCTCCGAGATTGCGAAGAAGGTGTCCACTTCACCCTCCCGTGTTTGAAACCTGTAAAAAAACAGCTCCAACCACGGAGGAAGTTGTATCACCCGACTGGCCTTTTTAAAGTCCTAAACTGAGACTTTCAGGCAAAATGGGGTTTAAAATAGCCCAAACAGACCGGCGCCAACTGCTAAAAGATACTGTGTCTTTTTCCTAATTAACCTAAGATCAGACAAAGTATTTTAGCATGGATGAAAAAGGGATACAAAAGAGCCTCCTTCAGTTCAGTTTATTCCGTTGTGGTGACATGCTGGAAAGAGCGAGAGCCCCTCTGGGAATCAGGTATTCAGGGGAAGGGGAATGGGGAGTGGTTTTGGCTGCCAGCCAATGGGATAGGGACACAGGGGAGTAGGATCAGAATACAAGAACTCTTAATGTGCTCCAAGGTCACCAGGGAGGTCAAGGGACAGGAAGAAGGGTAGGAATTCTGGGATGAGCCGGAAGATATGTCAGGGTATGTGAATCCTTCCTTTTACCTCAGTTTATCAAATTACAACAGGGTGTCATTTTAAAGGCAGGCTGCTGAAAAACACAAAAAGTCTCTTCATCTCACTCTTCACCAAATGTCTCTGTCCAATTCCAGTCTCAAAGACAGAGAGCTCTATTTCTCGAGGCAAAAAAAGGTCTTCATCTCAGGCACTTAACCTCCCCAAGTATATTCCACAGTTTAAAAGAATTTAAGTAAAGTCACGATCCTCTAAAGCCCACAAAAAAAGGTTTTAAGCTACTTATCAGTGGCGCCTTTTTCGATCTCTCCTTCTATGAGACCTTGGTCTTCATTCTGCTGACTTCTGTAATTCTTCTTGCTTCATACCTTTCGTTCTAAGGAGCTCAGGAAATCCGAAGTCTCATTCAGGCACTAAAAGTTAAACTTGTATCTAAACGGTAAGGAGCCAGGCTGAAGCCATGCTGGGAAAAAATGCAGCCACCACGTGGAGATGAGATGGCTGGACTTCCTTCAGCCGCCGAGCCTGAGCCGAGCCCTGCCAGCGGGGCCGAGCCGAGCCGAGCAAAGCCCTGCCACGCAGGGGCCAAGGGGCCGAGCCGAGCTGAGCCCTGCTGCACGGAGCCGAAGGGCCAAGCCAAGCCGCACGCAGCTGAGGGGCCGAGACGAGCCCTGCCGGGGCCGTGCTGGGCTCCCCCGGGGCCAGGCTAGGTCGGGTCCCCTGCGGGGCCATCCCGGGACCGGGCCCTTCCCCCTGCCGGGGTTCAGGCTGCACTGAGGCCGGGGCGGGCCCCATGCCAGGGGCCCGGAGCCTTGCAGGCTCCTTCTCCCCTGCCCGACCGGAAAGGCAAAATGACCCCACTAACACTATTTCCCTGTGATTTGTGAAAGCAAAACAGCATTCTAATTGGCTTCCTGGGCTGTCAATCACCAACCCAGGTCTCTGATTGGTTCCCGCAGTCTCAGGGGAGGCTCTCAGAGAGGACACTGTTCTCTTTGTCTTAAGACCATGTGCGTCTCGAGTGGCTTCCTTAGGGGGATGGGCCACCATCCCCCTCCCTGCTCCATGTGGCCCCAGCACACCAATCCTAAAGCCAGGGAAGTCAGCCTGGGGACTGGTAGCTCGGTGATGTGTTCCTCTACGTTTACATGATTCCTCTCTGCTCTCCCCTGAGATGTTTGGTGTTTTGGAAATTGAGGGATGTTGGGGAATATGGGCCAGGAAAACCTTGCAAATATGAATGCTTACCAAAGGATTCTGAGAATATAGAAACCTTAAGCGAGATTGAAAATAAAGCCATCTTTGAGATACCAAACCTCAGTTACTAAATAACCAAAAGACAATGGGATGGTCGGCAGAGGATAATCCCCTCGTGATTGAACAAAGCCTGGTGCTGGAGAGCAAGTCCAAAGGTTACAAAACACCCTCCTAGGAGTAGCTTTTAGGGTTTAAAGTGTAACACAATATGGTAATGAAATGATTCTTATAGCCTGTATGTAAATGCTATAGGATTTGTATCTTGTGTTAGATTGGTTAGTGGAAATTAGAATATGCAACATAGAAGAAGATTTATTGTATTGTAAATGGGAAATCGCTCTCTTCTTTCTCTTCTCCCTCTTACCTCCTACCTCTTACCTCTTACCCCCTTACCCCTTAACCTGTCTCTCTTGCTTTCTTACTCCTCTCTATTACTTCTTTCTCTTCTCTGTCTCACTAACTTACTCCCATCTCTCCATCCTGCTCTGGGCTGCGGCTGGCAGCTCTTAGTAGAACTTTCTATACCCATGCCCTCGCAATAAACTGCAACATTATAACTAGGTTATACAGAGCTCCTGAGTCTGTCCTGGACACCATCCCCTGATACAAAGAAACCCACAGAGTGAGGCCCAGCTGTGGACAGTTTCAGTGGGTGAGTGTGTGGGCAGGCTGAGTAAAGGTTAGAGCGTCCTCAGGAGCATTGCAGGGAGTGGTCTGGATACAGAAGAACAAGTAATAAAATTTTTCTTCAATATATTTCTATTTCAAACAGAACAAAAATACTGTTTAAAAAACATTTGTTTGCAGTATTTATTGATTTTGAAATTGGGTTTGTGGGTGGCATGGGGCTGCTAGCTCCACCCGACTCCGGGGTACTACATTACTGAGGGTTCCACATGGGGGCGGTTTAGAATGAGGAAGAAAGCTGTACCTGGCTGAGCCAGGTTCCTTGGTACCAGGTGTATCCAGCTGCAGAGTAGTGGTGAGTGGAAAGGTGTAGCTGGCTCCAAAGGCAGGAGCAGCTGAGAGGCATGGCCAGAGGCATGAGGATGTGAGGCCAGCGGTGTGTGGGGAAAGGGTGGACAGGTGTAGTCATGTTGCAAGGGGCAGTGGGCTGGCAGGTGTAAGTGTGTGTGAAACGGTGCTGGGTGGGAGGCTCAGTGAAGGCAGTGAGAATGCTGAGATGCAGAGCAAGGCTGGGCGGGTAGGTGGAGTGGGCTGCGGGTCTGTGGTGTGTGAGGAAGTAGGCAAAGGTGGAGAAAAGAAGGGGAGAGCAGAGTGGGTTGTGGGCAGATGACCTAAGAAGTGTAGGCAGTTGGAATTCGAGCAGTTGACGGTCTGGTCTACCCTGCTGCAAAACGTCCGTCGAGTAGGTGTAGCCCTGTCCGGGGCAGCTGCAGGAGGCCAGGTCTATCCCGGTCAAGGGCTGGCGGCATCCCGGGGAGGACAGGTCTATCCTGCTCCAGCGGGACTTGGGCAAATTTGGGCAGGGGCTGGGTAGACCTGTTGTCCCCAGTGGGCCCGTAAGTACACCAAGGGCTCGCTGTTTGTGGCTGCCTCCAGCTGTGCCACGCGTGTGGTCGCCAGCACAAGAAAAGTGCGGCCTAGGCGGGGAAAAGCAGCCTGGATTTGTCCGAGTTCCCGCATTGCCCAGCTCACTGGGACAGGCGAGGGGAAAGGTGATGCGAGAGCCGCTCCCGGCCCAGGCGAGCTGAGGCAGGGACAGAGAGAAGCCACAAGCGTATCCTGCTCCGGCCCGGCTGCTGCCGGCTCTGGGAAGAGGGGCGGGCACCCGCTCGCTCCTGGGGATGGTGGCGAGCGAGGCAGTGGCGCCTCATCCCTTTTCTGCCTGGCCTTCAGCTGGGGCTCGCCCACTCGGTGGCTGCAGCATTTTTGGCTGTCGCTCTGCTGTGGTGGCCAGCAGTCGGGGCTGGATGCGGCCGGGGTTGCGTGGAGCCCACCGAGGCTTTCCCCAGCCCCTTCCCGGAGAGCCCCGAGCATGGCTCGCTTGGCCAAGGTGGCTGCGCCTCGTTCCCTGCTGCCAACCTGTTTGCCAGTGTCCGTGTCAGAAGGGCTGCGGGGATGTGCCGTGGGGGGTGTGGCCTCGCCTCGGCTTCACCCGCTCACCTGAGGGGCTCGGTGACGGAAGTCGTCCCATGGAGTTTGTGGGCCGGGCTGGTGACGCCCTGTCCCTACCGTGTGCTGTTGAAGGCGTCCCCCTTCCTCGGGCCTGGGACCTGCGTAGGGGCAGAATTGTTCAGGGGTGGCAGCGGCCGCGGTGGCCAGAACCTAAGGGAGCCCTCAGCAATGCCGTGGCCGAGCAGCCCCCACTACCCTGAGCAGAGCTGTGCCCATGTGTACACAAACAGGTAGAGCAGACGCCCCGTTGATGAGCAGTGCTGCCCCTTCTGTACACAACCCGGTACTGCAGTGGACCCTCCTTCCAAGCAGTGCTGTCCCCTTGTGGAAACAGCCTGGTACCGCAACTCCCCAGCCAAAAACTGCTGCCCCCTTATGGACACAGCCTCATACTGGAGCCTCCCCACCTGAGGTGTTCTGCCCCCTCGTGGACACAACCCGGTAATGCAGCCGCTCTCTCACTGAGCACTGCTGCACCTTTGTGGACACAGCCTGATACTCTTCCTCCCCAAGCAGTACTTCCACATTGTGGACACAACATGGTACTGCAGCACTTGCCCCCTCCCAGCAGTGCTGCCCCTTTGTGGACACAACCCGGCACTGCATCCCTCCACTCCAAGTTGTGCTATCCCTCTGTAAACACAGCATGGTACTGCAGCTCTCCTCCGAGCAGTGCTGTTCCCTTGTGGACAGAACCAGATACTGCAGCTGCCTCCTCCCTAAGCTGGTCTGCCCCCTTGTGGATACGTCCCGGGTTGGTTATGTCTACTCCTCTCCCTGCCCCCCTCGCCGTCTGCGCGAGCTACTGCCGGGGCTGCCGTCCCTCCCCCCGGAGCTTTTTGGCTCACTGCTGCTTAGCGCGCTGCTAGCTAGGGAGGGCAGGGAGATAAATTATCTACTATCCCAGTCACTCAGGTTGCTGCCAACCCCCTAGGCCTGAAACCAGCAGCTAAACCGGAGAGTAAGCCTCAAGCAATGGCTGTTGCTACTAGTACAAGAAGTGGAAAGTGCACAAAGAAGACCAATCGGCCAGTGGATGATGATGATGATGATGATGATGATGATGATGATGATGATGGAGAGGGACCCTCAATGCCTCCTGATATAAAATCAGGAGTCAAAGCAACTGGTGTGTGATCAGAGACCAATAATGAGTCCCTTTCCCTAAAAGACCTCCGTGGTTTAAGAAAGGATTACACTCGATGACCTGATGAGTCTATAATCAGTTGGTTGGTTCGTCTCTGGGATGCTGCAGGTGAGGCTACGATTCTGGACAATGCTGAAGCAAGGCATTTGGGGTCTTTGTCTCATGATCCTGTCATCGATCAAGGCATGATGAGGGAGGCTAAGCCTCAAAGCCTCTGGGCACAGGTCCTGGACAGTGTGGCACAAAGATATCTATGTGCAGTTGACCTGTATATGCAGCAGACCCAGTGGAAAACCATAGAGCAAGCAAGCAACTAAGGGGGGGCTAGCTAGGAGCGCACTAAGCAACAGCGAGCCAAAAAAACACGGGGGGGAGGGGCAGCAGCCCCGGGGTTAGCTCGCACAGATGGCGAGGGGGGCAGGAAGAGGAGTAGACATAACACCAACCCGGGACAGGACACAACCCAGTAGTGCAGCCACCCCTCCCTGAGCAGTGCAGCCCCCTTGTGGACACAACCCTGTACTGCAGCCTTTCCCCGCCGAGCAGTGCTGTCCCTTTGTGCACACAGCCTGGTACTGCAGCCCACCCCTTGGAGCAGTGCTGTCCCTTTGTGGACAGAGCATGGTACAGCTGCCCTCATCCCACAAGCAGTGCTGCCTTCTTGTGGACACAGTATGGTACTGCAGCCCTCGTCCTCCCTGAGCAATGGTGACCTCTTGTGCACATAGCATGATGCAGCAACCCCCCCCCCCAAGTAGTGCTGCCGTCTTGTGGACACAACACAGTACTAGAGCCCCTGCCCTCCGTGAGCAGTGCTGCCCCCTTGTGAACACAGCATGGTACTGCAGCCCCCCCATCTGAGCCATGCTGCCCTCTTCTGGACAAAACACAGTACTGTAGCCCCTGTGCCCCCCCCGCCCCGTGCTGTGCTGTGCTGCCCTCTTGTGGGCACACCATGGTTCTGCAGCCCCCTCATTCCAAGCTGTGCTGCCCTGTTGTGGATGCAACCTGATACTGCAGCCCCCCCCTCAGCTTTTCTGACCCACTGTAGATACTGCATGATACTCCAGCACCCCTCCTCCCCTTCAGGAGTGCTGCCTTCTTGTTGACACATCCACGGGGTTTTCTCTCTTCAGGTTTGTGCTGGGTTGCAATACAGGAAATGGCCAGAAATGTGTATTCTATCACCATCTGTTGAAGCCAGGTGGGGCAGTGACCCTTATCTCCGTGGCACATATTATCAGCTAATGGTCCATCTTTAAGACTAGGAGGGACAATCATTTTTATCTTTTCCACAACCCATCCTCCCTCCAGGAAGATATCATCTGCTGCTGGGCCATTAAGTCCCACTGTATGGCTGATAAAATTACATCATCCCATTAGGAGATGTTCCAGCCAGGGGGAGGAGCCAAGTCTTTCCTACCTAGATAAAACCTGAGATTTTGGACAGCAAGGTGCTTCTTTCCACTGGATTCCAGAGGAAAGCCGGACCTTTCCACATCATTCTTGGCCCTTCAGAGAGAAACTGCACTCTTTACAGGAACACTGCTTCAAGTGAACCACATCTGCCACTGCAGGAGAACTGTAGCCACTATTTAATGGGACTGCTACCAACACCCTGACTGACAGGGTGTCAGGTTGTATTCTGACTATGTCAGGGTTTTGGGATTGTTCTTTGTAATACTGTATTTCTATTTTAATTTTCCTAGTAAAGAACTGTTATTCTTAATTCCCATATCTTTGCCTGAGAGCCTCTTAACTATAATAATTTGGAGGAGGGGGGTTTACATTCTCCATTTCAAAGAGAAGCTTCTGCCTTTATTGGCAGACACCTGTCCTTCAACCCAGGACAGGTTTTAGAGGGTGCAGACTCCTTTAATCCTAAACTCCTGACTGCATATTGCCCTCTTCCTTTCTCTATTGGCTGAAGGAAGGTACAGCCTCCTTGGACCCACCTTCCACATATTCCCTCTTGAACCTGGCATTTTCCCCTAAATTTCGGAAGTTCAGGTTTGTGCAGACCCTGTCTGTTTCAGGAGCCAAGCTGTCTGGGCCCAGTAACAAACCTGCTGCCCAAAGTCAGTAGAAATGTTACCACCCATTTCAAAAACATTAACATCCATCCCTTCACCCATCAAATTATTTGTAAAGACATTAGCACACATCTTTCCTCTCACATTGATGTTTCCTGTGTGTCTGACAGTCTTTTAAGCCCAGCCTTCAGCCTGACCTCTCTGCTGTTCCAGTTCCATGGGCAGAGGTTGTTGTCTCTTCCCCCTTCCATGGGCAGGCCGGTGTTCAGCCATCTCCAGGACAGCAGAGCCCCACCCAACATCACTGTGCTCTGGGAAGACAAAAACCATCACTCCAAATGTCCATATTCTTCCTTCCTTCTTCCTAGGCATTTGTCTCTGGCAGTGGGGTTTGCTGCTCATTGCCACAGGGAAAAGGAAATCCCTGTGACACTGTGGGGCACATGGAACCAAGGAAACCCCTGTGACACTGTGGGACACAGGGAACCAAGGAAACCCCTGTGACACTGTTGAGCCCTATGGAACCAAACATCCCTTTTGACACCACAGAACCTCACAGAACCAAGAGTTCATGGTGACACAACAAGGCCTTGTGGAACCAAGAAGTCCAAAGGTCTAAAACAGATCTTGCATGGCTCTGCCTTGGGAATATCAATCTCCATGGTAGCATCTTGACACACACTTGAGGAGGGTGTCTGTTTGTAATGGGGAAACTCAGGAGTTTTAGATTGCTTCAAAAAGATTAAAGGAAGAAAATATCTCTTTGCTTGAGTGCAGCCAGTTCTCCAAGCAAAGTAGGTCCCAGATGAGTGAGGACAGACAGGATGGGGTTGGGCAATGTGGGCAAGGTTGTCCACACTGGGTCAGACATCAAGGCCCAGCTTCTCTGAGAAGGCCAGGCATTCTGAGGAGAGACCCTGGATCGATATCAATCACTGAATGCTGCAATCAACTCTGCCCTAAAGAGAAACAAGAATGAAAGACACCCTTTAAAATAAGAATACGTATTTCTTAGAAGCTCTTTGAAATATTTCTCCATAACTGCAGCAGCAAATCTGCCTAGTGAACTGTACTAGACCAGAGGGAAATCAAGGCAGAGCCATGGTTTGTCAGAACTTGCTTGATCCCAATGAGCCCTGTGGTGTATTTGGTGCTGAGCCCTTGAACCTCAGGGCCTGAGAGGAAATTGCACAAACCTTTCCAGGAGTCCAAGGCAGAAGAAAAACCCAAATTGTCTCAAAGCATTAATAGGTCCCACTGAGGTCCATCCCCCATGCAGGCTCCTCACAGACTCCTTGGAGGAGAGAACTGCAGACTATGATTGCCCAAAAACTTCTCAGAGAAGAAAGGAAAAAGGAAAAAAACTTTAAAAAGTTAAGTACCTTGAAGTATTAATGAGCCCCACTGAGTGTTGCTACTGACAAAGACTCTCAAGGGACTAATTAAAGCAGATAATTGGAGGCCATGATTGCACAAAGCTCTCAGAGACTGCAAGGCAAAACAAAACCCAAAGTCCTCTGAAAAACCTGCAGTCCCTAGGAGCATGAAGGAGCCCCCAGGGCCATTCCTGACCAAGGCTCCCCAGGGACTGGTCCCAGTAGATCCCTGAGGCCACTGGGATGTGGAGGGATGCTGAGGGCAGCACAAGGGGTGCCACTGCCCAGCCTTGCTGGGGCTGTGCCTGGAGGCTCCAGTGGCTTAGGACAAGGTGTCTTCTCACAGCCCTTGGTGGCACAGAGCCTGCTGTGCCCCAGGGCACCAAGACTTTTTTTCTCTTTTTCCCCACCTGCCATCTCTGCCTCAATTTCTTGCCTCTGATTGAGGCTTGGGGACACGTTCTCAGTTGCGTCCTTCAGTGGCACCCATTAAAACTTGAAGGAACTTTTGAGTTTGATTCTGACTTGAAGTTCTTGAGAGGTTTCTTCATCTCCCCCTCTGGGACTGATGTTCAGGGCCTCAGCACAAACCCTGAGAGGGTCATTAAAGTCCTTGTGCTGTGTCTGTGCTGCTGAGCTGGGCTGGGCTCCTGGCACAGAGGCAGCTCTTGGCCAGGGCAGCGCTGCAGAGAGACAGCTCTGCCCAGGAGCAGCTCCTGTGCACAGCCCGGCAGGGCTGGGGCACTGCCTGCAGCCACCCCAGGCACAGAGGCACAGAGGGGTTAAACTCAGCCTGGGCTGGGAGCACAGAGCAGAGCTCACTGAGGGCTCACTAGAGCAGAAATCCTCACAGTATTTGAAACAGTCACTCTCTGGCTGTGGAAAGATAAGCTGCAGCTCCTGCAGGGATCTCCTGAAGCTGGCACATCCCACAGCTTTCAGGACCTTCCAGGAGCACTCTCAGAGCTGCTGCAGTGCAGGGGATGTGGCCCTAGGGCAGAGCTGGGTTTCCCTGCTGCAGCAGCCGAGGCACAGTCCCAGACAGCTCCCTGTGTCCAAGCTCTGCTGCAGGGCTGAGCAGCCGAGGCTGCAGCCAGGGGTGCCCAGGGCTGTCCTGCAGAGCAGGGTTCTGCAACCCAGGGCACTGTGCTGGGGCAGGGACTCTGCTGCCTGCCAGGGACAGCTCTCAGCCAGCCCGGGGAGCTGCTCCCAGCACTGGGGGAGAAGCTGTGGGGGAAAGGGGTGACCCCAAGCAGGGCAGGTGCTGCTGCTGAGAGGTGCTTGGTGGGGCAGGGCTGCTCCTAACTCCAGCCCAGCCTGGGCACAGCTCTGGAGAACACTTTCCAAAAGAAGGTGAGCTGTAAAGATCAGGAGAGTTCCTGTGAGTGTTTTCAATTTCCTGCTTGGAGAAGGATGGGCAAGGTGGGGTGATGACAAAACGATTTTTGCGTTTTACACATTTTTCATATATTCGTAGCTCTGAAAAATGTTGTTACATAATTATAAATTATAATTCTTAATTGACTCTATTAAACTTTTAATTAGTTCTATTGAACTACTATTATGTACTTTTACAACTATAATCCTTAATTAACTCTAGTACATTTCCTAACATTTCTCTTAGGTTTTAGAACAATAAGCTGACCTTCTAAATACATTCGTGAAATAATGTGTAGTCTTATTATCAGGAAGAGGACCTAAAGAGGACCTTTTTTTTTTAATCCAGAATGTGAACAGTCATAAAAAAATTGGGGCAAAGAAGCCCTTGGATCTACTCAACTATGTTCACCCAGGGGTGTGTAACTGGAGAAACCAAATCACCTATTGGATGTTCTTGTTAAATATCCCAATTATTCAACCTTAGAAAAATTTTTGAATTAGGAGCTGGGTGTGCCCCATCCCCACTGGGACACCTGGAAGCTTCTGAAAACATCTGTTTTTTGTTTTACCATTCTAACACTCTTGCAAGGGTTTTTTCTCTTTTGATTACAGACAACAGGAGGATGAGAGAAGCAGAAGAGGAATTGTAATCCCAGAATCACAGAACATTCTGATTTGAAAGGGACACATAGGATCAACAAAGTAATGTTTGAACATTTACAGAGACTCCGGATCTGTAACTTTGGGTGGTCAGTCTCTCTGCTGGGAGCCTCCCAAAGGGCCTTCAGCCACCCCTCAGCCCTGGGCAGCACCAGCATCCCCTTTGCAGGGCCCAGCAGGGCTCTCCTGAGCTGCCCTTGCCCACCTGCCGACAGACCCTGCCCCAGGCAGGGCCCTGCAGACAAGCAGGTTTCTGTGGGGCTGGGCAAGGGCACTGAGGGTGGGATGGGCTCTGTGAGCCTGGCAGGGACAAGGCAGCTCTCAGGAGGAAAATGTCCAGGCCCAGGGAGATGCTCAGGGAAGGAGACGGGGCTGAACAGAGCAGTGCTGGAGGAAGGAGGACACTGTTAGTGTGTGGGAGGTGCCGTGCACAGCTGGGTATGGGAACACTGCCCTGAGTGCCTGGCTGTCTCTGCCCTGCCCTCTCAGGCACAGCACCACAACATCTTCTCTTGTTTCTGCACTCCTCTGATACTGTCATTGCAATATGCTGCTCTCGGGGAGGCTCTGGGATTGCAGCACTGAGTCAGGCACTGCCCTAGGGACTCCTGCCAGGCAGGGGTGTCCATGGGAATGGGGTGTCCAAGCTTCCCTGTGACCTGTGGGGCTGTGGGCAAAGCAGTCCATGGGAAAGTGCAATGAGCTGAGCCCCCTCCCTGAGATCCCAGCATGAGCACACCTGGGGGTCTCCTTGCTGTGTCCTTCCAAGCTCTGAGCTGCCCTCCTGGGTGCAAATCTGTGCAAGAGCCTCTCAGAGTTCCCTGAGAGTCCCACGGGGAAGTGCAGAGATGGCACAGCTGAGGAAATGCTCGGGTTTGCCAAGGGAATCGTGAGTGTCCTTGGCAGAAGGGGGTGCTGATACCTTGCTCAGAGACCTTGTTCAGAGACCTTTAGAGAGGGTGAGACGTTCAGGGATCCCTCTGCTCTGGGCAGGGTCTGGTTTATCCCAGGGTGACATAGGAGTGTGATTGTGCTCTGACTCCAGCCAAAGGTGCAAATCCAGGGCAGTTGGGAACAAGGCCATCCAGCCCCTCACCTTGCCGTGAGCCACAGGGAATCTTCTGCCTCTCACATCTCTCAGTGGCAAACTGTGAGTGCAGCAGAAATACTGGGATTTCTGTCCTCAGAGAACTAGGAGTTATGTGTGGGTAGGGAAATAAATCCTAAAACCAACTCCTGCCAATCTTTAGACTTGGGAGTGAAGAAGCTACCAAGCCTCTCTTCATTAGGAGTGATTCCACTGAAAAATCCTGAATATCCAGCCTTATCCCTCTGCCACTCAGTCACAAACCCAGAGCAGCAGGGCAGGGATGGCTCCTCCTCAAGCAGGCCTGGCTGCTCCTGGCAGTCTCAGACAGCACATCTGAAGCTCAGTCAGGGACCTGGGTGAAGTTTTCCCAGAGCAGGAATAAGGGAGGGGGAGTCACAGCGGGGCAGGTTTGAGCCCAGGTTTAGCTCAAAGGAGCCTCTGCTGACTTGTCCTGTCCTTTATCCATGAACAGGTCCCCCTGGCCAGAGACAGCAAATGTCCAACAGCACCTTCATCAGCCACTTCCTCCTGCTGCCATTGGCAGACACGCGGCAGCTGCAGCTCCTGCACTTCTGCCTCTTCCTGGGCATCTCCCTGGCTGCCGTCCTGGTCAATTGCTTCATCATCAGTGCCGTAGCCTGCAGCCACCACCTGCACACCCCCATGTTCTTCTTCCTGCTCAACCTGGCCCTCACTGACCTGGGCTGCATCTGTACCACTGTCCCCAAAGCCATACACAATTCCCTCTGGGACACCAGGACCATCTCCTACTCAGGATGTGCTTCACAGGTGTTTCTGTTTATCTTCTTCATTTCATCAGAGCTTTCCCTCCTGACCATCATGTGCTATGACCGCTACGTGTCCATCTGCAAACCCCTGCACTACGGGACCCTCCTGGGCAGCAGAGCTTGTGCCCACATGGCAGCAGCTGCCTGGGCCAGTGGTTTTTCTCAATGCTCTCATTCACACAGCCAATACATTTTCCCTGCCCCTGTGCCATGGAATGTCCCGAGCCAGTTCTTCTGTGAAATCCCACAGATCCTCAAGCTCTCCTGCTCAGACACATACCTGAGGGAATTAGGGCTCATGGCTTTTATTGCTTTTTCATTTTATGGCTGTTTCATGTTTATTGTTTTCTCCTATGTGCAGATCTTCAGGGCTGTGCTGAGGATCCCCTCTGAGCAGGGACAGCACAAAGCCTTTTCCACATGCCTCCCTCACCTGGCTGTGGTCTCCCTGTTTATCAGCACTGGCTTTTTTGCCAACTTGAAGCCTCCTTCCATCTCCTCCCCATCCCTGGATTTAGCAGTGTCAGTTCTGTACTCAGTGGTGCCTCCAGCCCTGAACCCCCTCATCTACAGCCTGAGGAACCAGGAGCTCAAAGCTGCAGTGTGGAGACTGATGACTGGATGCTTTCAGGAACATTAAAATGGTGGCCTATTTCGGTAAATCATTTGTGATAAATGTCATCTTTGATACTTCTTCTTGGTTTGGTTGTGGGATTCTTTTCCTAATGTTTAATTTTTTTCATATTGTCCACAAATAAATGTCATCGTTTGTGCCATTTATCATTTTGTTTCTCTCCACCTTCCCTGTGACCCACAGACTGTGTCAAAGACAGACTGTGCTCTTGGCGGCTTTCAATGGACTAAAGGATCTCCCTCACAGCAAAGTTTTCTCCAGAGATGCCCTCTTGTTCCCTTCTGTGGAGCTGCAGCAGCAATGTCTGTGTGCAGAGCTGGGGCAGATCAGTGCTGGCACAGCAGCTGTGCCCAGCAGCAGCAGCAGCAGCACTTGGTGTTGCCAGTGCTGCTCTCGTGCCACTGCCCCGCTCCCTCCTGCCCCTCGTGTTGCTGCAGGGCCTGAGTGCTCTCAGGGCTGGGCACAGTCCTGGGGGTGTGTCACGGTCCGCCTAGTTAGGGCAGGGGTCGTGAAGGTTCTTTTAAGAATCTCAGCATGCAAAAGACACACAAAGGGACAGTATCAGTTACTCTTGCAAAGAATGCACGTTATTTTGTGCCAAACCACTGTATGCAATAGAGGAAAGCGGGGGGGGGAGAGAGAGAGAGACAGAGTGAGGAAAAGGGGAGAGAGAGGGGGATTGAAAGGAATAGCTACCAACGGCCAGATGAGCCCTCGTGGATTCTGCCAATAGGCTGTCCAGTACCGCTGGGGAGATCTCGGAGGGTCTTCAGTTCGGGGGTGGTTTTATAGTTCTTTCCAAAGCGAGTGGCCTTTAGCCAAAAGGTGGGGAGGCTTGTGGGCTATTGTTCATGGAAGCAGATATGACCAGGAGGAGAAGTCCAGAAGTAATGGAGCAATGCGTGACCAATTATCAGGGTCAGCAGGACCCATGCTCGGGGGTCTCATTGTTTCTTCCATCGTCGAGTGAACACAATTCCAATCTCATGACTGGTTACCATGAGAACACATCCTGGTCACCTGCAAGCCGCACCCCCACTCAGGCTAGCCAGAGTCCGAAAGCCGTAATTCAGGGGTCTTTTTTTCTTCCGATGGTCGTTGGTCAATACAGGCTCTAGACGGACTCTCACAGGGTGGCAGTGCCGGGGCTACAGCAGGGACAGGCCATGGGCACTGCTGGGGCAGCGCTGACGCCTCAGGGCAGGCCCTGGGGGCTCCAGGCTCCTTGCCCAGGCTCTCTCCAGAACACTTGGCCAGGCCAATGCTGAGCAGAGAAAACCCCCGTGAACAGCCCCAGGCTGGCTGTGGGCAGGCTGGGGGCAAACAGCATGGCTGGTGCTCTGCAAGGTCCCTGCAAGGGGAGACCCTGGCAAGGAGCAGCAGAGCAGGGGCTGATCCATCCCCACTGCACTGGACAACCCAGGGCAGCGTCCCAGAGCATCCTCATGCACCTGCAACAACATCCCCCCTCTGCAGCCCTGGCCTCTCCCCCAGCTCACACAGGTGTTGCATCCTTGCAGGCACAGACATGGCAGCACTGGCTCAGGAGACCCTGTTTGCATTGCCCAGAGCAGTGTCAGCACCCCCATGGTGCTGCTGTGGGGAGATGGAGCTGAGTGAGCACAAATGCCATCAGCTCTGGGGTCAGCAAGGGCTGGGGGACACAAGGGAAACCAGTCAGGTTTGTCGTGGCCTCTCCAGTCAGCCAGAAAGTTTGTTCCCATGAGCTGTGAGTTTCCTCTCCTCCTGCAAATTTTGTTGCTCAGAGCCAGGGCTGCCTGGCAGCCATCCTTTAACAACCCTGAGCATTTCCTTTGCATTGCCTTTGCGCTCTTTACTCTTCCTGCTCCAGATTTGTTCCTTCTGTCCACCCCTGTTTCCTCCCCTACAAACAGCCCATCCCTGTTTGCCCTTTCTTCTCTGGCCCCAGTCCTCATTTCAGTTCCTGAGCTGGCACCATGGGAACATCCCTCAGGTATCGTACTACAAGTGCTTCAGGAATCATCTGCAGGGTTCTGCAGTGCCTCATGCAGAGGCACCACAGGCCCGGGGGGCACATCTGGACTGGTGTGTCTGGGTGTGGGTCTCCCTGTTCTGGGCAGTGAGGAGGGGCTGGAGAGGCTCTGCAGGACTGACAGGATGGGCTTTGGGGCTGTGAGGAGAAGCTGAGGGACCTGGGCTGCTGGACCTCCTGAAGAGGAGGCCCAGGGCTCATCCTGTAACTGCTCCAAGGGTGGTTTAAGATAATCAAAGAACCAGCCAGGCGGGAAAAGTCTTTAGAAATCATTGAGTCCAACCTGTCGCTTGACACCACCCTGCCACCCCTGAGCCTCTTCTTCTCCAGGATAAACATCCCCAGCTCCCTCAGCCGCTCCTCACAGGACTTGTATTCCAGACCCCTCACCAGCCTTGTTGCCCTTCTCTGGACACACTCCAGTATCTCTGTGTCCTTCATAGGTTGGGGGGCCAAGATCTGGAGACAGCTCTCAAGGTGCAGCCACACCTCTGCTGAGCACAGGGGAAGAATCACTGCCCTGCTCCTGCTGGCCACACCATTCCCTATCCAGGCCAGGTGCCATTGGCCTTCTTGGCCACCTGGGCACACTGCTGGCTCATGTCCAGTCTACTGTTCATCATGCCCCAGGTCCCTTTCTGCCTTCCCCTGTCCAGCCTCTCTGTCCCTAGCATGTAGAACTGAAGGGGTTGTGGTAAAAGTGCAGGTCTTGTTAAACCTCGTCTTGTTGGATTTGTGCCCTGGATCCAGCCTGTCCAGGTGCCTCTGCAGAGCCCTCCTCCCCTCAGCAGATTAACACTCACACCCAGCTTGGTGTCCCAATAATTCAATGAGGCCCTAGAGTGTCACAATGCTCATTTTGTCCCATGGGACCCCTTGTTCTCACAAAGTCCTATGGATCATTGAGCCCTGCAGTGTCACAATGGATCCTTGGTTCCATGAGGTCTCGCAGTGCAGCAATGCTCTCCTTGCTTCCAGAGTGTCCCAGTGGCCTCTTGGTCACCACGGTGTCAAACATGTTTCCTTCATTCCACAAGTCCCTGCAGTGTCACAATGGCCTCTTGGTTATATGAGGTCCAGCAGTATCACAGTGATCTCCGTGGCTCCATGGGGCCCCAAGGAGTAACACTGGCCCCTTGGTTCCATGGGGCCCTGCACTGTCACCATGGCCCCATTGTTACATGAGGTTCCACAGTGTCACAATGGACTCCGTGTTTCCTGAAGGCTAAAAAAGTGTCTCCACTGTCTTCTTGATTTCATGAAGCCTCACAGAGTCACAAGGCCCTCCCGAGTTCCATAAGGTTCCAGAGTGCCACAATGGACTCCTTGTTTGCATGGTGTCACAATGGACCCCTGGTGACACGAGATCCAGCAGGGTCACAATGGATTTTTGGTTCCATGACACCCTACACTGTTAGTGTCACTGTGGTGTATATGTACATGAGGCCCTGCAGTATCTCAGTGGCCCCTTAGTTCCAGGGGGCACCCAGGTGTCAAAATTGTTCCCTTAGTTCCACAAGTCCCTGCAGTGTAAGAATGGCCCCTTGGTTTAACAAAGCCCACTGTGTCACTGTGGCCTCCCTGATTCCATGATGAGCCAGAGTCACGAATGGACCTTGGTTCCATTTAGTCCCATGGTGTCACAATGGGACCTTGCTTCCCTGGGGCCATGCAGTGTCACAATCATCACAGAATCACAGAATCACAGAATCAACCAAGCTGAAAATGCATTTGAGAGCATCAAGTCCAACCTGTGACCCAACACCCAGACCATGGCAGTCAGTGCCACATCCAGTCTTTCTGCCAACATCTCCAGGGAGAGTGACTCCACCACCTCCCTGGGCAGCCCATTCCAATGGTCAATCACCCTTTCTATGAAGAATATTTCCTAATGTCCAGCCAAATCCTCCCCAGATGCAGCTTAAGGCTGTGTCCTCTTGTCCTGTGACTGTTCCCTGGGAAAGAGCCTGACCCCCCTGGCTGCACTCTCCTGTCAGGGAGTTGTAGAGAGTGATGAGGTCTCCCCTGAGTCTCCACTTCTCCAGGATAAACATCCCCAGCTCTCTCAGTCCCTCCTCACAGAACCTGTGTACCAGACCCCTCACCAGCCTTGTTGCCCTTCTCTGGTCATGCTACAGCCCCTAAATGTCCTTCCTCCAGCAGATCCACACTCACACCCAGCTTGGTGTCATCTGCAGATTTACTGATGTTGGGCTCAGTCTGCTCCCCTAGATCATCAGTAATGATGCTAAATAGGACTGGGCCAAACACTGATCAGTTTGGGACACCACTGGTGACTGGAAACACACTGGATGCAGCACAATCCCCACCACTCTCTGGACCCAGCCTCCAGGCGATTCTTAACAGCAAAGACTAAACTTGTCAAGCCACGGGATGCAGCTTTTCCAGGAATGCGGCTCGTGGTGTCAAGAAAGTTTTGCTGAGACGCAGGGGGGGGTCATACAAGGACATCAGGCACGACCTGCTCCTCCTAAATCCACACTGGCTGGCTCTGATCCCTCAGCCATCCTGCAGGTGCCCTGTGGTGGCACTCAAGGTGATCTGTTCCATCACCTTGCTGGGCACCGAGGTCAGGCTGACAGGCTGGAGCTCCCCAGATCCTCCCTTCCAGCCCTTCTTGGGGATGGGCTCACATTAGCACCTCAGTCCTCTGGGACCTCCCTGGTGAGCCAGGACTGATGGTAAATGATGGAGAACAGCTTGGGAGCTCATCCAGCCCAACTCCCTCATCCCCCTAGGATGGATCCCATCTGGCCCAGAGACACCTGTGAGCATCTGAGTGGCTCAGCAGGTCCCCCAACTGCTTCCTCCTGGGTTACAGGGGTCTGTTCTGCTCCCTGTCCCCAGCTACCAGCTCAGGAGAACACTTGTCCTGAGGACAACCTGTCTTATTGTTGGAAACTGAGGAAACAAAGGTGTTAAGTACCTCAGCCTTTCCTCATCTTTAGTTACTGTATTCCTCACTGCATCCAATAAAGAGTAAGAGGTTCTCCTTATCCCACAGTGTACCATTAATTTATTTATAGAAACAGTTTTTATTATTTTTCACACAAGCAGCCTGGTTTAAGTGTTAAATGAGCTTCCACCTCTTTAATTTTCTTTCTGCATGACCTAACAACATCCTTGAACTCCCACCAGCCCTTCTCTGTTTGTGAACAGCAGGAGACAGATTTCCTTCGGAGTTGGAGTGTTACCAGAAATCCAGGAAAATAATGAACCCCTTCACATGAGTGCAGCATTAAAATGTAGCATTCTTTATTTGGCTGGATACACAAGGGAACAGCTCTTCCCAAAGCCATGCATGCTGAGTACAGGAAAGTTTCTGTTTATATTCTGTATTTTGCATACATGTTCATTGACTGTCCTGGACTAAACACACATATGATAATAATTTCCCCAAAATCAATAGCGTATTTTCCCTCCCCTTTACCCAAGTGTTCTTCTGTCCTGGGGGTCTCTCTGGTGGTTCTTGGTGTTCATGGACCCCAATGTTCCAGTCAGCCTGGCTGAGCTGGCAGGACACTGTGAGGCTGGTGAATTCCAGTTCCCTTTCTTACACAACGAGCATTGTGTGGTTTCCAGAGGCCAGTGGTTTTGGAGAACAAGCATTGTGTTAGCTCACCTAGTGTGGGCAATTTATCATCTGGTAACGTGAGGTCACAGAGTGGGCTATGACATCACAGAGTGTGCTATGACGTCACAGAGTGCAGGAGGTCTGTGACATCAGTGACTGTGCATCACAGGGCAGAGGTCTGAAATCACAGGGCAGAGGTCTGACATCACAGCAGGGCTGTGTGAGGTCACTGGGTTGGTCACTCTGCCCCAGCCCCCTCACAGTTTCCCCAGACAAGTCCAATGCTGTTCATGCCCAGCAGGGTCCCCTGTCCCTCTGTATCCCCCTGCTCCACCTGGAGCCACAGCCTCCCCCAAGGATGTTCCACAAATCAACCCCCAGAGCCTGACACAGGGACAAGGGGCCAGGGCTGTGTGACCAGGACATCAAGGACAGGGATTATCCAGGTCACTGGGGCCTGGTTTGGGCTCCCCAGGGCAGGAAAGATGTCTGGCAGCTGGAGCAGGCTGAGGGAAGGGCCTCCAAGGTGGGGCTGGAGCCCTTTGGCTGTGAGGAGAGGCTGAGGGAGCTGGGCTTGTCCTGCCCGGAGCAGGGAAGGCTGAGGGGCTCCTCATCCCAGCCTGGCAGAGCCACCCAGGAGCTGATGGAGAACACAGAGCCAGGCTCTTCACTGGGGGGCCTGGGGGAGACAAAACACAGTGGGTGGAAGGGGCAAGAAAGGAGATCAGACAGGACAGGAGGGGTTAAATGACTCAGGCTGGTTTCAGCATTTCCTCAACATCCAAATTAGCCTGACTCCTCCATCTACCACTGACAGCTTTGAAAATGGGGCATTGTTTGAGGTGGTTAACCCCCACTCCAAGCAGACCATCCTCATACAACCCTTGAACAGCATTTATATCTGTCACAGAATCATCTTTGTCTAAAATTGGTTTTGTACACAAATCCCTTGTGGGTGGTGGACTCATCAGATCCTGCTGGGACATGGCACAGAGCTGAGGGAAGAGCTGTGATGGTTATTAAATTGTACAATGTTCAACTTTTGTTTGCTGGCAGAGAAAAGAAACCTTCCTGTGCCTCTGAGTCTCACCAGTTCCTGACCCCAATGGACACAAACCTGATGAGTTGTGGTTCCCACTGCAGGGGGGCACTTGCACCTCCCTCCATCCCCACAGCAGAGCTCCCTTGTCCCAGAAAGTGCCTGGCAATGCAGGGATGAAGGAAACAGGACAGGCTGTGGGGATCAGGGGCAGGGCACAGCCAGGGATTTGGGGTGGTTGTGAGCCCAGGGCAGGAGCCGGCCCTTGGCCTTGGTGAACCTCATCCAATTGTCCTGGGCCCAAGGCTCCAGCCTGTGCAGATCCCTCTGCAGAGCTTCCTGCCCTGCAGCACAGCCACACTCCCAGCCAGCTTGGGCTCACCTGGCAGCTGACTGAGGGTGCCCTCGATGGCCTCATCCACATCAGCAATAAAGAGATTTAAGTGCCCTGGCCCCAGTCCTGAGCCCTGGGGACACCCCTGGATGTGGCTCCAATCCCCAGCACTCCTTGGGCTGGACTTCTCTTATTTATGGATCTGTGCCTGGTATTGGTTTGTTGTCTGACAAGAAATGAACATCCCTCTGTGTCTCGGGCAGCTCCTTCTCCAAGGAAAGCAGGTGGGAGTTGGTGCCAAGGAGCTGAAAGCTGCAGGCACAGCCTGGGGTGGAGGGAGCTCAGATTTGCACAAGGCTGCTCTGAGTGCCAGGGCTTGGATGGGGGATATGGTGAAGTGGGGGTAGGGTCAGAGTCTGATTGATTGTCAGACATAAAGACATATTTCTTCAAATTGCATTAGGAGGTTTTTGGATTCAATGTCAATTGCACAGATTGAACACATCTATGTATTAAGAGCAAAAAAACCTAAACAGGACCTAAGAAAAGTTTTCTCACTGTCTTTGTAAATACAATACATTCACTTTGAAGACATTTCTGAAATCTGTCTAATTAACTACAAAAGATATAAAAACTAAAATCAAGTTATTCCCAGAAGCTTGGCTTGTTAAGGTGTTCTGAATGTTAATGGCCCTGGGGCACTGAATTCCTGAACTGAAGAGCTGAAGGCTGAACAAGCCTCTGGAGCAGTGAAATTCAGCAGCAGCCTCCAAGGTGCTGAGGATGTCAACAGCCCCCACTGAGGCCATCCCTGCCCAGAGACCTTGGGGGAATGGGCAGACAAGGAGAGCGTCCCTGGGGCTGGGGAAGCAGAACTCAGAGGCACCAGTGGCTCCAGGGGGAAATGGAGTGTGGAATGTGGGTGTGAAAGCCCTGCCTGGGCTGTGCCAAGCAGGACAGACAAACCCTGACCACCATCCCCCAAACAACTCTGTCAAGGAGACATTTAAATGCAATTACTGTTGTTTGTGTACTCTGAGTTGGATGTCCTGAAGAAATACTGACAAGAGATCCTCAAGAAGACAAAACAATAAAACAGCCTTCACTAGCAACTTTAGAAAATGAGAGAAACTGTCAAAAGATTTAATACGACATTCAGTCAACAAAAAAATCACTTCTCAAAGCATTAACTTAGCCCATTCAACTTCACAAATTCTTTACTTGTTCAATTTTAAGTTGTTCTAAATAAGCAAGGGGAGGAAAATAGAGGAAGACACAGACAGAAAGACAAAAAAGATACGGAGAAGCACACACTCAGCTAGCCAGTCCTGGATTCCAGTGGTATGCAGATGGAAATTCCAAGTGGAGGTAGGGTCGAGATATGAGCCGTGCTGCTGTGTATTCGGGCACAGGGAGGGGATGCAGGAGCACTCGGGGAGCAGATTGGGAAGCGGGGTGCGGGCAGGATATCAGCAGAGGGGGCTGGGGCTGGGGCAGCGGCCGGCGGAGCTCGGCTGTGGCCGCTGGGGCGTGGAGCCAGCAAGGACAGCGGCGCAGGCTGGGAGCGAAAGTCGCCCGCCTTGATGTAGCGGCTTTCAGGGGGAAGAGCAGGGCGAGCAGGAGTGTGAGCGTGGCTGCGAGTGCACGGGGGCTGGCGGACGTGCAGACCGGCTGGCGAAGGCGTGCTCGCCGGGTGGGACAGGGCAAGGGGGCCGCTCGTCCGATGGACGAGACGCAGCTCCATCGCTCAGGGCCAGGCGGCAAGGGCAGCTGAGGGCAACATACCTACCCCGCCATTGGCCGCCAGAGACTAAGAGCGGCAGCGAGTAACAGGTCTACCCTGATGTCAGCTGCCAGACCAAGAGCAGCCGAGGACAACAGGTCTACCCTGCTTCCCCTCGCATGGCGGCCAAGTCTGGTCGAGGAGGCCTGGTGTAGCCAGCAACCGGCAGGACAGGAAGGCACCAGATGGGACACCGCACGCGCCCCTCTTGGCCTCCACATTGCTGACCGCGATGCTTGTGGATGACACACAAGGGGCAAAAGCACAACTGCTCGGCCCAGCCCAGCCTGGCCCGGCGCCGAGAGGCACCAGGTCTACCCGCCCAGAGACGGCAGCAGACGGATCCCCTTTACACTGCGCACGCGCGCGGTGAAGGGAAACCCGCCGCGCCTGCGCAGCCAAGGCCCCGCCCCGCCTATCGGGCCTGGGACCCGCCCAGAGGAGGGCGTGAAGGCGGCCCGCGCTAGCGGGGGCACCCCGCGCAATCGGGGCCCCTGTCGGCCGTTCGAGCGACAAAAGCCTGTGTCGAGGGCTGATTCTCAGTAGATCGCAGCGAGGAGCTGCTCTGCTACGTACAAAATCCTGACCCAGAATCAGGTCGGCTACAAATGATTTAGCGCCGGGTGCCCCACGATCATGCGGTACGCGACGGGGGAGAGGCGGCGCCGTGTCCGTCCGCCCCTGCGGTCCCGACCACGAGCGGCGCTCCGCACCGGGCCCGCCCGCGGATGGGCAGGCGGCTATCGCGAGCCCAGCGAGGCGCCAGCAGCGCTGCGGTATCGCTACGTCTGGGCGGGATTCTGACTTAGAGGCGTTCAGTCATAAGCCCGCAGATGGAGCCTCGCTCCAGTGGCTCCTCAGCCAAGCGCACGCACCAGGGGTCTGAACCTGCGATTCCTCTCGTACCGAGCAGCATTACTATTGCAACAACACATCATCAGTAGGGTAAAACTAACCTGTCTCATGATGGTCCAAACCCAGCTCACGTTCCCTATTAGTGGGTGAACAATCCAATGCTTGGTGAATTCTGCTTCACAATCGGGGTCCTCCAAGGATGATCTTATCCTCGTGCCACTGGAGAGGGACTGGACATGGGTTTCACCAACACTTGCAATTCAGAAAGGCAGAGACGAGAACCCCCCCTTTGTGTATGGACACAGGAAAGGGACCCTGTCCACACCTCTCTGCAGGCACTGGTCACCTGGTCATCCATAGAGGGAGCCAGGTGCTTCTGTCACACAAAACCCACCAGCTTTTCAGCCACAGGGGGCTGGGGACAACGACAGTGTGAGAGACACACTGGGGGCACTGGGCTGGACTGGGAGGAAAGAGGAAAGCAGGGGGGTCTGTGGAGAAGGGTCCTGCAGAAGCAATGGGGTGCAGGAGCTGCTGTGCTCCTGCCCAGAAGCACTGGGGTTCTGGCCAAGAGGCACAGCTGGGGCAGGGGCTGCATCCTGGGTCATCCTTGGGGGTCCTGGGGAGACAGGGATGGGAATGCAATGGGGGACCCTGGGCAAGGGATCCCCTGGGAAAGATCCTTGGGCCAGGGGTGTTGTCTGGGGTGTCAGTAGGGGTGCACTGGGCTGTGCTGGGACAGACTGGGATAGTCGGGTGTGGTGGCCATGCAAGGGGAGGGACTGACACTGGCAGAACTCATGGTACCCACCACAGGTGTCTTCAGGATCTCAACATTGTCTAAATCCATCTGCAGAGAGATCAGGAGACCTCACTGGTCATTGGGATGTGCCTGGTGCCAGCAAGGGATGGGGGGACTGAACTGCCACACCAAATTCCCTGAGGGGATGCCCTCCAACCCCAGCACCCCACTCACCTCTTGGGGATCATCTTGGGTTCCTTCCAGGAGTGCCTGGGAAAGGACAACAAAGGCTTGGTCTGGACTGGGCCTTGTGGGGCTGTGGGAGGACAGGGGTGCAGGGAGCAGGGCAGAGGCAAGGGAATGGGAATGGGAATGGGAATGGGAATGGGAATGGGAATGGGAATGGGAATTCAGGGCCTCCAAGGAGATTTGCTGGAGGTGGGGGAAGACCCAAGGACACTGAACTGGGGTGACCTGAAGAGCCCAAGTGGTTGAAACAGGGGTGTAGAAAGGGCCCTGTTTGGCATGCAGGGGAGGAGAAAGGAATTCCAGTCTAGGGACATGGGACTGCAAGGGAGGGGCTTGGTGGGAACAGAAGAAATAGGATAGTTGAGGACAAAACCAATGGGACTGGGAGAGGATTTGGGAGTGGGGGGTGCATAAGGGAACGGTAATGGAAGATACTGCTGCAGTGGCCAAGGAGAAAGGCAAGGGATTGAGGAGGAAAAAGGAAGAAAGGTATTGGGAATAATGGCTGGGAGGGCAACTGGGGACCCTGAATGGGACAAAGAGGAGAATGTGGGGATGGGATGCCTGAAGAGACCAAAACGATGGGATGAGAGGCTACAAAGGGCAGGATGTGGGGGCACTGTGGCAGCAGGACAACGGTGTCATGAACCTAGGAAATAGCCAGGTGATTTGGATCTGCAGGCACTGCAGACACTGGGCACTACTGGCAAATGATGATCAGCTGAAGACAAGGCTGAAGCTTGGGGAATTGCTCAGGTGTGGCACTTCCCACATCCACACCACCCCAATATTTCCCTTTCAGCCTCAGTGTGGAGTCCAGGTGGGAATATCCCCGTCCCTAGGACAGACCCTCATCCTGTCACACCTGCAGCCATTGTGCCCTCCCAGAGCACCTGGGTCCTGCTCTGCACAGCTGCCACACATGGGGGGTGCCAGGGACCCCATCTCCAACAAGGCTCCCATTCCAGCACTGTCCCTCACTGGGACTTGCCCACAGCTCGCCAGGGCCCTTGTCCCCACTCAGTGTCTCTGCAATGCCCTGGCCCTGGGCCCAGGCCAGCAATGGCCCAGAGCAGGATGTGCCCATCCCCAGGGATGTGGGGGAGAGGGTGTTTGTCCCCAGGGAGCCACTGGGATCAAACTGGGCAAAGAGAGGTGCCCAGTCAGGGGGAGGGATGTTGTTCCCCTGCCTGCATCTCTGATAAGCCCTGTTTACCCAGGGCCTGAGGCACCAGGAAGACATTCCTATACCTTGGGCTTTCAGAAAGTGAAAATCCCCTGAGAAGTGTTTCCCAAGAGCTGTCCATGCCTGTGATTCTCTTTTGACATTCCAGGGCATTAGTGAAGGTTTGTTGTTTCCTCAGTGCTTTGAAAGGGAAAGGTGGAGGTGCCTTGATGTCCTGAAAGGTCACAATGGGGTCTCCCACAGCCTTTTCTTTTCCAGGCTGAACAGCCCCAGCTCTCCCTGCCTGTCTCTGTCACAGAGGTGTTCCAGCTCTCTGAGTGTCTTGGTGTCCTTCTCTGGAACAGCTCCATGAGTTCTGAGTCTTTCCTGTGTGGAGAATCCTCTTGCAAATCATTTATAGAGAAGACACTGTCATCAGGAGAAGGGAAACTCCTCCTAAAAGGCTGCCAGAAGTGTAGGGTCATACAACTGTAGGGACAGTTTCTGGAGGGCTGAGGCACAGCCCCCAGAGGGAAAGGGACATTCCCACTGGGTTCCCAGGAAATGGGGGATCACTCCACCTGCACAGAAAACCTCTGTGTTTGTCAGCTCAGTGTCCCCAGGCTGTTGGCACATGGTCAGTGGCCGTCCAATGCCATCCCCCTGACTGGCACTGATCTCCAAGGAGGCGTGGACCTCTCCCAAGGCAAAGTTTGCCAATGAGGACCCTGCAGACACTTGTGTATTCCTCTCCAAGGTGATGTCAGCACAGCAATGACATCAGAGCACTTGTCCATCTGGTCAAGAATTCCCCACGGGGACACTGTGCTCTCTCCAGATAAAACAAGTGCCATTGCAGCTAAATTGCCTGCATTTATCTCATGGTCCAACCTTTCTGTACAAAAGCACCTCAATTCAAATGCCCAGCTGAAGATCAAGGAATGAAAGGGTTTCAAGAGCATTTCAAGCCTGGTTCCCTTTACTTTCCAGGAAAGGGAGATGTTAAATTCCTTAAAAACACAAATGCGGGTCTCTTTGGGACTGCATCCTTCAAAACGAGGAATGGAGGTTTAGAGGTGCAGAACTGTTTCCACTGGAAAACACCTTTAAGACCAGAGAATCCCCCTAATAACCTGAGGCCGCTAACACTGCCAAGGCCACCACTAAAGCACATCCCAGGACAGGATGCTCTTGGCCTTCTTGGCCACCTGGGCACTCGCTGGCTCACGTTCAGCCACTGCCAACCAGCACCCCCATGACCTTTTCTGCTGGGCGGC